>JAJPUD010016154.1:0-35017 GCA_023553655.1 Myrmecobius fasciatus | reverse complement strand
TTCACCATTTATATTACACAGCAGATGGGCTTTGCAATCCTGGACAAGTTCATTTTCAGAGCAATTCCTTCCCACACAACATCTGGTAGCAAACAGTCCTTCATTGCCAATAAAGAGCTTGGGGGTACTAACCAGCCTTGCCCTTGGGATCACAGTGAAGTTTACTAACTCAGAGGAAGCTCACTCAGGACTATTACTCCTCCCCTTTAGACTGGGCAGCAGTGAAAAGGCAAGGTGAGGGAGACAGCTTATATGGAGCAGGCCCAGGGAACCATTATTCTTTTCCCCTAGTCAGCCATGGAATCAGACTCTGAAAGCTCAAAGGAACCTTAGAGATCTAATTCAACATGGCTAATGTTTTACTTGGTTATGCACATTTATTACAAAGGTTTTGTTTTCTTTTATTCATGGAGGAGAAAGAATAGGAGAGAAGAGGAATTTTTGTTCATTGGAAAAAAATTAATTTAAAAAATTCCTTTTTCCAACTCTTATTTTAGAAATTAAGAAATAGAGCACTAGCCCTGAAGTCAGGGGGATCTGAGTTCAAATCTGGCCTCAGACATTTAACACTTCCTATCTGTGTGACCCTGGGCAAATCACTTAACCCCAATTGCCTCAGCAAAAAAAAAAAAAAAAAGAAAGAAAGAAAGAAAGAAAGAAAAAGAAAAAAAAACAGGAAACTGAGTTCCTGAGAAGTTAATGAGTCAAGCATGGTTACCCTTGAGTTAGTGGCAGAGCCACAACTAGAAACCTGACTCCTACTTCAGTGCTATTTCCATTTCCATTATACTTTCAAAATTCATGACCTTTTAAAAAAATTTTCCAATTAAGTCCTGGAAAAAACCAAAAAACCAATGTGGTAATGAATATATAATCATTAAATATTAAGTCTTAGAAGTAGAAGAGATTAAGAAGTCATGGATACCAACATCCCAAGTGATCATTTAACCTCTAATCAAATACTGAGTTTTGAAAAGTTCATTAAAATAGTCCCTTAGATTTCTCGACAGTTCTAGATGCACAGAGATTGGGTTGGGAAATTGCCTCCCTGTAACTTATACAGTCTTCATTATCTTGCCCTTTGGAGCAAGACAGTGCAAGGAGGTTCCTTCTTGAACATGATGGCCCTTGAAACACTAACAAACTGCAATGGGATAAGGTTTCTCTGAGAGGGTGTACACAATATTTAGAAATCTCAAATGGGTTTACCTTTGATGACCTAGAGCTCACCTGATTTCTGATCTGCCTGTGCATGAGATCTTTTTTGAGTTGAAGGGCTTCAAAGGCAGCTTTCTGCATTTCACTCTGAAAGAGATTGCATTCTGTTTAGTCAAGTGGTAAAACCATTTTTCCATTGAGGATTTTTAAGCCTAGAGAAAAATTGAGAACACATTTAAAAAAAAAAAAAAAAAAGGTAGAGAATTTAACTTTTTTCTTGGAGGAACTTAAAATTCTCATTCACTGGCTTTTAAAGTTAAAAGTGGGGAGACCTTCAAATTTCACTAAGACAGTTACTACTAAAATACATAATGGGGAAGATAAAAGGGAAAAAGAAGAAACATAATAGAAAAAATGTTTAGAAAGAGAGAAGAGATAGAAGTTAAAGAAAAGGGAATGAGAGAGACAGAGAGGAAGGAGTATAAAGAGTACCTTATTAGGTTTTTGAGGCCAATTTGTAAGTCTTTGAGGACGTGGAAGGATAGATTTATCACCTTCTATCTCCTGCCCTTTGAATTGGTGTTTGAGTAACTAACAACAGTTTGTAATTATTCAACTATACTCTAAGCCTGCACCTCAGAGAGCATCCATACTACAAAGATCAGCTAGAGCATTCTAGCAGAAGGCAGAATTCATGTGGAGACAGTGAATTAAAAAAGCCACATCCAGAGGCCCCTGGTAGGTTCTGCATCCTTGATGTTTAACTTAGGTAAAGCAGTGAAAATCTTAGTCATACACTCTCCAAATGCTTCAGAGAAGAGTTTCCTTTGGAAGACAGTTTATTTCTCCTTCCTAACAGACCAGCATGAAGCCTAGCTTTCTGGCAGTTTAGGAGCTTTCACCAGAGCTCTGGACTCCAGCCTCCTTTCTGGGCCAACTTCCAAGCTTCAGGTGACAGTTGTCTGCTCAGCTCCCCAACCCACCTCCTGCAAAATCTGGCTGATGGCTTTGTTTTGATCCATCTGCTGCCAAGCCAGGATCTGCTGGAATCTTTCATCCATTTGGGCCATGCTGCAAGAAAGACAGGTGAAATCCAAACAGGAGAAAAAGGAGAGAGATGAAAAAGTAGCCCATGTAAGTCAGAGAAATTGCACTTGTGTTGCTTCTAGCAGAGAGGGAAAAACTTAGGTTTTTGTTCCCTATAAATGTTGGCCATATGGTTCAGTCTTTCCCTAGGCCTTAGTTCTACCTACTTGTCTGCCTTGATTGATCTGGTTGGTTTACTAAAAGGCCGAAGACTCTGAAGTGCTACTAACAATTAGAAAGAATATGATCCCACCCATTCCCTTGGTGCTTCCTACTCCTAGAACTGTATGTAGCTTCCAAAGGGCTCTCTTGGATTTATAAATATCATGGTCATGCACACAACCCACCAGCATAGGATGGACAGACAACTAGGGTACCATTATACAAACACCAAAGGAGGATCACAGGACTTTGAGCTAGGAGGAAAGTTTAAAATTAGCTCATCCAATCCTCATTTTTAGAAGTGAGGAAATTGTGGCCAGAGAGGAAAGATGGCTTGCTTGGGTGACCCTGTCACTAACCAGTGGGACAGGAATTTGAACCCAAAACATCTGCCTCCAAGGCCAGTGCTCTTCTCACTCCATCTCAGATCCCACAGTGAGTTTGTGGCTGAGAATGGAAGCAAGGATGCAGACATCTCAGGACTCAGACATCTCAGGCACTAGCCGTAGGCTGCTGCCCAACTCCCCTGCCCTGTCCAGCCCCATCCCTCCCTAACAGGTCTGGCATTCCTTCAGATCTTACCTGGAACAAGCTTGCTTCACCAAATTTTGCTTTTGAGACTCATAGGTCATTTGTATAAATCTATTCTTGCAGCTTTCTGTCAACATCCGCTGCATGGCAGCTGGGAAAAACAAAGACTGGTCAGTCTTTCAGGATGAGGTTGGGACACTGGCATTCTTTTTTGTTTTCTCAATAGTATTTTATTTTTCCAAATACATGTAAAGATAGTTTTCAACATTCCAAATTGTTCTTTTTTTTTTTAACCTCCTCCCTTTCCTTTCCTCCCCAAGACAGCAAGCAATCTGAAAAAGGTTAAATATATACAAACCTTTTAAACATACTTCCACATTGGTCACAGGAGTTCTAACCTTGTCAGCTGACAATTCAGCAATTCCCAAAGACCTACCTGTTACATAATTCACATAATACTTATCTGGATAATCCCAAGATAGAGGTAGAACCATTACATTAATAAATGCAGTATTTAGGGAAACCAAGTTAATTGTTTCATAAAAATTGCTTGATCCCCAAATTCTAAGTGTCCTAGAAAAGTGTATACACATTATTCAGCATCACATCCCTGTCCCTAAGTCAACCTCTTTCCAGACCCCACATTTAAGTTTCTCTGGACCAAACCTACTGGCTGGCCTCAGACAGGAGGATGGACGTATCCCAGTAAGAACGCCATAAGGAGAATTTTAAGGCATCACTGCCATCAGAAAACCTAAACCTAAAATAGCTCCAATGGGACAACATGGAACGAGAAATCAAGAAGCAGAGACTCCAAAAAAAGTAATTATTTTTAAAGGATTATATTGGTCTTCTCCCCTGTATTGCTTACAAATTTGAAAATATTAGCTATGTATAATACCATGTCCTGGCTGAACAAAACTATGCTAGATGCTGGATTCTAAATTGAAAAATTAGTATTTTAGATATAAAGTAGTTAGTTGCTTCATTTCCCTAGACTAATTCCTAGTACACAATTTGTATATTATTTCAATTAGCCAGGATTCTGACATGTGTAGGCTTTTCCCCATTACCCTAAATAATGAAGAATAGGTTATATCTCCCCAGGAGATGACAGGAAAGAGGAAATGATCATAGCTTTGCTAAGTAAATCTCTGTCAGTTGCCCAACATCAGTCTTTCTATACTCCCTGTAACCAATGGTTGGATCAATGAAGGACTCACCCCTGCCTCTAAGACTTACAAGCAATCTCTCTTTGGCGTAGATTCTCAGTCTCCTCCTGGGTTATGGCCATGAGTTGCTCCATCTTTATCCTGGAAAGTTTTTATTCATTCAAAGAAATATAACATCAAATCTAGTTATATCAGATGAAGATGCTCATTGTACATTCTAATTAAGCACCTACATTCCCAAAGCTCCATCAGTAATTAATGGAATTCCCTTAGGGAATGATAGGTGCTGAAGAGTCAACTTTCAAAAATCTTACAGTAGGAAAAGTGCATTAAGTCATGGACAGAAGGGAGACACTGCCAATTAACTATAACTACTAATGATGGAGAGGGCCAGATGTTTATGTGGATTAATGGTAGCAGTTGAAATGGCAGTAGAAAGTCCTTGATAGTATTTTGGGAATCCATTTGACCTAAGAACATAAATTTCTAGTGGGTATTTTAAAACAATCTGAAGCTAGTAATTAATTTCTAATATAATCATTTCCCAGGGGAAATGGATTCTCAGTAGTAGGTAAAATAAAGTAGACATCTAACCCCATACTTTTGGGAATTTTTCTGGTAAAAGGCTTTGACCTAATTCTCACAGTTCATAGAAAGTAAAGAAGAAAGGAAGGGGGAAAAAAAATTTGCCCTAAGTTAGTTCCAACAAGTTTTTGTTAAGCTAAACACTTACCTTTCATTTTCTACTGACTTCAAGATTTCAGAATTTTTCCTTTGTCTGTGGAGAAGATCAAAAAGTTCCTTGGAGTCAGATCACTTTATTTTTGCAAGAACCTGCTCCTGTATCCCTGAGATACCTGAGGCACCAGGACTGGGCACTTAGTCAGTAAAGACTTGTTGCCTAGATTATGGGGTGATCAACTGTGATGGATTTGGCTCTTCTCAACAATGTGATGATTCAAGACAATTCCAATAGACTTGGGATGGAAATGCCACCCATATCCAGAGAGAGAACTATGGAGACTGAATGTGGATCAAAGCATATTTTCACCATTTTTTATTTGTTTGCTTTTTCTTTCTCGTGGTCTTTTTCCCTTTTGGTCTGATTTTCCTTGTACAACATGACAAGTATGGAAATATGTTTAAAAGAACTGCACATGTATTTAACCTATATCAGATTGCTTGCTATCTTGGCGAGAGGAAAGGGAGGGAAAAAAAATTTAGAATAAAAAATCTTACAAAAACGAATGGTGGAAACTAACTTTGTATTTGGAAAAATAAGACACTATTGAGGTAAAAAAAAAAAAAAAAAAAAAAAAAAGCCTTGTCCTAAAGGGGACAAGGCAAAGCTAGCTCTCAGCAAAATGGTGAAAAAGAAAAAATGTCTTCTGAGGCTCCTTCTTTCCCCATGCTGTGGCATGCTCCAGAATACCTCATTTTGTCTCAAGGGTCCACTGTCTTTATGATAACCCAGGGTCCCTTCTTTTCCTCTTTTCTAGCTGTCACTTTGGAAAAGCTCTGATGAATAAATCACTCTAAAATGATGATATACAACTCTTCTGAGGCAACTGCATTTTAAAGGGTTAATGCCTTCATTCAAAGAATGAACTTGAATGGCAGAATGTTAGGCATCCATAAATCCTGATGGGAGATATTTTTGGGTACAGGAAGGAGGATTCTGGGGGCCCAGGAGACTTACTTCTGATTATCTTCAAGAAGCCTCTGAATCCGGCTCGAGATACTTTGCTCTGTTTGCTTCAGTTGCTCTTGCAGGCGCTGACGTTCTCCATCCAGGTAGCGCTGATGTTCACTCAGACCCTTGTCCAGCCGAAACTGCTCCTGTAGCAGAAGGCAGAGCACTTGAGACAGGGAAGCTTGCAAATCCAAGGAGTGAGAGCTCCCATTCCTCAGAAGCTAAGATGCAGTTGCTTTTAGGGTTAGGGATGAGGAAAGGACAGAAATAAGGAGTACATAAATGTCTCTGTGTTCACAAAGTCCTTTGGGGAGATCTCACACTGCTTGAAGGAAACAATGGCAGGGGAAGAAACAGTCGAGAATCCTGCTGCGGTCTGCCAGAGATTGATAGTACCTCAGTAGGAGTTGGAATAAGAAGGGACCTTGGATGATTTGGTCCAACTCGCTCTATGTTTTTAACTTATTTTTTCCCCAAGTTTTATAGATGCCTTTTCTTTTTTACTCTAATTGTTTCCCAAAGTGCTGCTACCTGACTGACTGCTGTTTGTACCAAAGAAAATAGTTGAGCAAAGCTGACGGATAAAACAGGATGGTGAGATGAAAGCACACTGGGCCTGAAGTCAGACACCCTGGGGGGAGGGAGGGAATCCTGACTTTGCCACTGTGAGACCTGGAAAAGATGATTTGTCTCTTAGTGCCTTAGTTTCCTTTTCTGTAAAATGAGAGGATGGGACTGGAGGACCCTTTCCAGCTTAATGTCTAGGATCTAGACATCTAGACAATATATAGACAATGACTATATGGGAGCTACATAATCCCCCAGGAGGGGAGAAGTGTGTAGCATCAGGTTTTCTCCCACTTCACACACATTATCAAGATTGGTCATTGAAATCAATCTGGGTTTGAGTGGTCCCCTGTCACCACTTTATAAATGAGGAAACTGCGACCTAAGGTCACGCAGATGACCAAGCAGAGCCAAGATTCAAAGCAGCTTCTCCCACTCCCACTCCAGAACTTGGGGTGCTCTATGCCCCACAGCCTCATCCCACATTAGGATCACGCAGAGTTGGGCAGGCAATCCCCGTGATGGCACAGAAGGGGACAAAGTTTGGAATGTGTTTAAATAAACTCCTGTTTGGGAGAGGGATCGGGAAGTCTGACCAAGTCTAAGCCGTGCTAGAGTGGAATGATTTTAAAACTTGGACCTCAGTCAGGGATGTGGTGAGTCCAAGTTACAATCTCTGACTGATGTGACTAGTGACACTGCCAGCAAACCACCCTCCCTCCACACTAAATCAAGCCTGTAACTGAGGGAGATGTGGTCTCGAGTCAGTCCTGGGCACAGTCTAAGCCTTGGGAAATAAAGCCACCAGGAGAATCCTCTATGCCACAAAAGTATAACTTATCTCTTAGTCATCTGGAATTCACAGGCCAGGGTATAAATATGGATTGCAGAGGGGAAAGAGAGGGTGGTCTCTGGGGATCGGTCACGTGAGCACAAAGGCCTCTATGGTCCGGATGCTACCTCACTGTGCCAAAAATGTCTCCAGGGACCCAGCAGAGTCTGGTCGCCCTGTGCCAACAACAACTACGGCCTGCTCCCCAACCCTGGCTGTGACGCACCTCTTTGACAGTCTGCAGGATCTCATCCTTCTGAATATTGCTTTGTTGGAGGAGCTGGGCGTGTTCCCGCTGCCCGATTTCTAAGCGACGTTCAAATTCTAATTTCTCCAGCATTTTCTGTTCCTGAGGGAACAGAGATCCCAAGGACCATGGTAAGAACATGAAACAAGATGCTTAAAGAAGATCAAACCCCAAGCCTGAATCTCTCTTGCTAAGCTGGCAGTGGGTGACAGACATGGGGAATTTCTGGGGCTATGAATCAGAATGGTTAATGCTCCACCCTGTGAAAACCAAGCTAAAAATGAACACGTCATCTGTCCTAGTTCTTTCATACCCAAGAAAAAGGTCAGAGGAAAACTTGAAACTACAGGAGAAAAATAATACCTATGCTTTTACAGCCCAACTTCTAAAGGATTACTGAGAGATAAAAAGTCTGCAGGGGATAGAGAAATATTTGGCTTGGGTGGCGCATCAGCTTCTTGGTTGAAACAGCCACAGCTTGTTTTAGCAGAGGGCCAGGCTAAATCTGGTCTGCAGCAGGAAACCTTTTCTGCCCTGCCTGATAAGAGGACTTGGATTTCACTTCTTCAGGAGAGAGACCCTCTCCTGTTCTCAGTGTTTATGTGTAGACTGGGGCAATACAACTTAGCTGTCCCTTTAAAGATACCATGAGGCTAAACAGCAATGATAATAAAACTAATATTTATGTAGTTTTTAAACTTAACAGAACATTTGACATACATTATATTGCTTAAATGCCACAGCTGCTAGTATACTCATTTTGCAGATTAGAAAAGGGACACTTGGAAGAGCATGACTTGCCCACAGCCCCATAGCTAGTAAATATCAGAGACAGGAATTGAAACAAGGTCCAAAATCAGCACTTCTTATCTTCTCTGTTGCCACAGAAGAACGGGACTGCCAATTCTTTTCAAAGACAGTTGTTATTATTTCTAAAAAGGGAAATCATCTCTTCTCAGAGAGAATGAAACATTGGGTTTTTCCACATGTCTACCTCAACCCTCCTGTTTTTTTAGGCTTTCATTTTTCAAAGACATAGGACCTCTGCACGTTGGCTCACCTTTCTCTTCTCATAATCCAAGAATTTATTCTGAAAAACAAAAAAAAAAAAAATAGCAATTGAAAAAAAGGGGAGTTGGTACAAGGACCACAGCAGAACCATCTAAGGCTGTTTTAAAGCAGTCTTTGAAATACAGAGGATTCACCTGAAGGAATCAAGTCACGACAGAACCAACCAGCACTGGGGCTTCTGCCATGCACCCTTTTGGCAGGGGTGGCCAAAGGCCATTAGCCCCCTGAATATTTAGGTCTGGAGGGGAAGTATCTCTGAGTCAGCATGCTGACCCTCACCTGCCACTCAGTCTCTTCCTTTACGTAGCTGCAAATTAGTCCATCAGTACTATCCACTGAAGTCTCTCCTCCATCTCTTTCCAACACTGGGAGCAAATACTGTGAGGGTGGGTAGTACTCAAGCCCACATTCTGAAAAAGAGCAGAGCCAGGTCTATCAAAATGACAACAAAGGGCAAGGACACAGGTCAGATCAGAGTCCCCAGCTGGTCTTGAAGCTAAACATCCTCTCCCACCACTTTTCTACCATCCAAGATGGATTCATTTTCTACCCAGAAAAATCTTCTTTCTGACAAATGCAAGCTTTCCAATGAGATCACTCAGCTCTCTTTGCCTGAAAACAATCACTTACACATATGTCCTCAGACTGAAAAGAACACAGGACATACAAAATCTGACAGGGACCCACTTTTGTCGATGGAGGGAAATATCAATATGGATAACAGAAGCTGATAAAACTTCTAAGCTAAATTTAATTTTAATTAAACTTTTATTGACAGTATTTGAATTTGGAATGGATAGTGAGTGGGACAGTGAGTATTTGAAGGGAAGGAAGACAAGTCATCTGAAGTGAGCTGGAAAGGATCTGGGCTAGGAACTTGTCATTTTGCCTAAAGCCCCTGGCATCTGGCCATCGAGGCAATAAAGCACAGCAAAAGGGCTCAGAGAAAACACTGGTTATGTCTATTTTCCTGTCTAATGCTTATACTCATATTTGAGAGCTTCAAGAAGTGATAAAAACACCAGAAACCAAACTGTCGATTTTACCTTTGCAGAGAAACTGTTGAATAGCCTTGGTACCCATACTACACACAGCCTCCGGGGGGTAAACCATGGATGCAGCATCAAGGCTCAGAGTCTGCAAAACATCAGAGGTAGAAGCAAAGCCTCCAACATACCTGATCTCTTTCATTCTTCCAATATTTATCAGCCTGAGGCTAGCTCCCTAGAACTTTCAAAAAAAAAAAAAAGACAAAGAAACCTTGCTCTACCAATGAGGAACATCACCCAGTTTTTCATTCCTGGGACTGTCTCGTCATTTCATGTCACACTCCTGTATTCAATAAACTCTAGAGTTATTATTTTTATTAACTCTATAATCAAAGATACACTCATCTGTTTGGCATTTAGAATCTCTGCCAAAGTCCTCACTTTCCTAGCTTCACTATGCGTTACTCTCGTTACTCTCCTTCAAGCATTCTGTGGCCCAAACAAACTGACCTTCCTGCTGTTCTTCACAAGCAAAACTCTATGCATTTGCATAGGCTGTCCCCCATGCCTAGAATGCACTCCTTCCTCATTCCTGCATCTCAGAATTTCTATTTTCTTTCAAAGCTCAACTCAAAAGCAACTCTCCCACCCATCCCCACCACCTGCTAGAGCCTACCCCTCCAAATTACTTTGTGTTCATTTTGTGTATATTTATATGTATACATGTTCCCTCCCCTAAGGGACTATAAAATCCTCGAGCACAGGGACTGTTTCATTTTGTCACTGTATTCTTGACATTTATCACAGTGCCTGGCACAAAGTAGGTGCTTAATAAGAACTTGTTTCTTGATGTATTTTCCTAAAAGAAAGAGGTGACCACTTTGTTCATGGATAAAAACAAATGGAATGCAAATTGTGATGAACATGGCTCTAATTTACCTCTAGGGTCCGGACATGAGCCAGCATCTGGGGCAGTCTCTGTATCAGATTTTCACTGATGTCAAGAGTGCGTAAGCTACGAAGTTCCCCCAAAGTGTCAGGTAGATCCTTCAGTTTGTTATCTACAGAAAAATCCCAAGCACATAGCTCAGCAATCAAACTACTGGCTGATTGCCACTGAACACATTTAAATAAAGCCCCTGGGCCTGACTCATCTCAGGGGCTCGATGGAGTCTTCTGTCCCTTATCCCAAAACATTCAATACATTTAACATGAGCCTCAGCCTCTAAACGATGTTGACAGCCTTAAATGGAGATACTAAAGCTCTAAATGAAGAAGCAACATGTCTGTGATCAAGCAGTGAAAAACGAGTAAAAAACTGAGTCCCCCAAGCCTGACTTCCAATCCTGTCTACCCCCATATCAAAATAGTTTGGATTTGAAAAGTCATTAAAACCTACATGGGGATTAGGGAAATGTTCAACTGAGGAAAACAATCTTTGTATCAAATATCTCTGATAAGGGTTTGCTGTCCATGAAATACAGAAAATTAGCAAAACAAATATAATACTAAAAACCTTTCCCCAAAAGAGAAAGGGCCAAAAGACATGAACAAATATTCTTCAAAAGATGAACTGGAAACTATTAATAACCATATAAAAGAAGGATCAAAATCACTAATAGTATGACAAATGAAAATCAAAACAATCCTGGCATTTTACTTCATACCCAGTAAATTGGCAAAGTAGACAAAAGATAAAAATTGTTAGTGTTGGAGGAGTTGTGGAAAGGCAGGCATGTTAATGTATTTCTGTTAGAGCTATGAGTTGGATCATTCTGGGAAACAATTTGGAATTAAGCAAATAAAGTAACTAAAATGCTTCTACCCTTTGACCTGGAGATTCCCCTGCGAGGTACATATATCAAAGAAATATTGATAAAAAGAAAACTCCAAATACAACAAAATACAGAGCAGTATTTTTCATGGTAGCAACATAGAGACAAAGTAGATACCCACACAATAGGGAATGATTAAACACACTGTAGTACATAAATGGAATGGCATATTACTGTGCTATAAAAAATGACTCTTTTATGAAAAATGTTCTAAATCATAATTGATAGAGAAATGCAAATTAGGACATCTGAAGTACCACTTCACACCTATCAGTTTGTTAAGATGACATAGGAAAAGATCATAATAAATGTCAGAGAGAAGGTGGGAAAATTGGGACATTAATGCATTGTTGGTGGAATTGTGAACTGATCCAATTCTAGCGAGCAATTTGAAACTATGCTCACAAGTCTATAAAACCGTGCATATCCTTTGATCCAGCAGTATCTCCATTATGTCTGTATCTTAAAGAGATCAAAGAGGGAAAAGGACATACATGTGCAAAAATATTTGTATCAGCCCTTTTTGTAATGGTGAGGCAATGGAAATTGAGTGGATGCCTATCAATTGGGGAATAGATGAGTAAGTTTTGGTATATGAATGGAATGGAATATTGTTCTATAAGAAATGATGAGCGGGATGATTTCAGAAAAGCCTGGAAAACTTACATGAGCTGATGCTGAGTAAAGTGAACAGATCCAAGAGAACATTGTACACAGTAACAGATGATCAACTGTTCTGGACTTGGCTCTTCTCAACAATGCATTGATTCAAGGCAATTGCAACAGACTTGGGAAAGAAAAAGTCATCCATACCCAGAGAGAGAACTATAGAGACCGAATATGGATCAAAACATAGTATTTTCACCCTTTTTTGTTTGTTTTTTTCTTTCTCATGATTTTTTCCTCTTTTTGGTCTGATTTTTCTTGCACAACATGACAAATATGGAAATATATTGAAAAGAATTGCACATATTTAACCAGTATCAGATCATTTGTTGTGTTAGATGGGGGGAGATAAGAGAGGCAGGGAGAAAAATTTGGAACACAAAATCTTACAAAAATGAATGCTGAAAACTATCTTTATATATATTTGGAAAAATAAAGTACTGCTGGAAAAAAAAAAAAAGGAAGAATAACTCTAATGAAAACAGAGAAACACAGAAAGACTTACCTGAAATGCTGCAAAGTGAAGTGAACAAAAGTAGGAATACAATATACACAATGACCAAAATAATGTACATGAAAAGACAAACTACAAATCTACAAAAACAGAATGCAAAACATTGTAATTCAAATTACAAGTTTGGCTCTAAAGAAGGGATATGAGAAGAAGCTCCCCCTTGCTTCTCTGCAGAGATGGTAGATCTACAAATGGAGAAGACTACATATGGCATCAAGGTTGGCTTTTTTTAAATGTATTTATTTGATCCATTGAATTTTTTATACTTCCCTCATTTAAGAAAAATTATTTGCTCTAAGAGATGGCTCTTTGGGAAGAATATGAGGTAAGAAGTGGGAGGAAATCTGGACAATATAAAAGTAAGATATCAACAAAATCTGTTTTATAATAAATTTTATAAGAATAAAATACATCCTTTAAAATATTTGTGGTAAACCTTATCATTCACCACTGCAGGGTTCATTCTTGATCATTTTAATATGTGGCAGCTTTTCCCTATAAAATAATTTCACTCTTTCAATCAATATCTACTCAAGGCATGTGTTGTTGCTCTTCAGTCATTTCAGTCATCTCTAATCCTTTGTAACCTCATTTGAGGTTTTCCTGGCAAAGATACTGGAGCAGTTTGTCATCTTCTACTCTAGTAGATCTATTTTGTCTGGCAGAGGTTAAATGAATTCTCCAGGGTTCCATAGCTAGGAAATGTCTGAGGCTGGATTTGAACTCGGGTCTCCTGACTCTAGGCCCAGTACTCTTGTCACTAAGCCATTAGTTTCCTCAAATCATGTACAGGTACTAGGTAGCTCAGATCTAACTGATCTTTACTCAGGTGAAGAGATCAGTACTGGGGAGTTTATCTTATTCTCATACCTTTCACATTGAGGGTCTGGAGCTGGGCCAGGTCCCCAATGGACTGTGGAAGACATTTCAATTGATTTTTTTCAACATTCAAGACCTAAGACAGAGAGAAAAGAGAATAAGAAGAAACTACAAGTTGTCTATAACACAGTGTTCCCAGAGTAACAACAGAGCTTCCACTGAAGGGGTCCTGAGAACCCCACAAATACTACTGAGAGGACAGGCTTAAAATTCATCCCTCAGTTTCTCAATTCTGGATTGAACAATTATTTGGGCCCTTTGGCACACTAAGAAGGAATTCTCCTTCCTAATACTTCTTGCCCATTTCTTTAGGCATTAGTACCTTTAAAGAAAGCAAGAAAAAAAGAAATTCAAATCAGTCTGCTTTGGCACTTCGTGTCACCATGTTGCCTTCTCTCCAGGCTCATGGGCCATTACAATCTGGTTTTCAGAAGATGCTCATATTACCTCACCTCAGGGCTTGCTCATGTGCTTGCTCTTCCTCTAGACCCACTCCCACAGCTCTCCCTCTTTCTCTTCTTCTTCTTTTTTTTTTTTTTTTTGCTTTTTGCTGAGGCAATTAATGTTAAGTGACTTGCCCAGGGTCACACAGCTAGAGAATGTTAAGTGTCTGAATCCAGATTTGAACTCAGGAACTCCTGACTTCAGGGCTGGTGCTCTATCCACTGCGCCACCTAGCTGCCCTGAACTGAACTCTTCCAAAAGAGGATCCAGTGAGCAATCCTAAGAACTGGGCACTAGGCCCTCTCGGGGCTTAGTCAAACACATGTCACCAGAACCTCCACTTCTCTAGCAGATGAATGAAAACTAATTGCAAAACCACTGTATGGACCTGCATCAGCCCCTGTCCTGGTGCTGCAAGCTGGTATAGCCCTTGGCCTCAGAGAAGGCAGAGGAGCCAGAATGGGAAAAGAAAGGTTGGTCACAGCCTGGAAACAGGGCTGATGCTTTGTCCCCCTGAGCCCTGCTCACCTAGAATACCTGGGCCTCTGCTGCAGCTAGAAAACCTAGAAATCGCTGTGATGTGGCTTTCTCAGTGGTCAGAAGGAACAACTAAATCTGACCGCAAAATACAATGTTTCTTCAGTCAGGGCTGGACAACTGAGATCTTAGAACACAACTTTCCCAGACTGATCTACTTCTGCCCAGGCTGCTGCTATCCTAAGTCACCCAGTTACAAGCTTGGTGACCCGATCCTCACCCTCCCTAGGATACCTCCTATCCTTTGATCACAGTCTGGCATTTCTACTTCCTCTCTCTCTCACATACACACACACACTCTCACTTTCTGCCTTTTCTTCCTTCTCTCGGCCTCTCCCCTAGCTCGGGCCTTCATCACTTCTAACTGGACCATCACTACAGCCTCCTATCTGATCTCCCTGACTCCGGTCTCTGCCCTCTCCAGTCCATCCTGTCTGCGGTTGCCTTTTGATTTTCCTTAAATGGTGGCTCCTGGTTTTCTGCAGCATTAAATATATACTCCCCTGTTTGGTATTAAAATCCTTCACAACCTGACCCCATTCCTGTGACTCTAGTCCAGTCAAGTGGCCTCCTTTGTCTTCCTCACACAGGAGATCTCACCTCCCTCTCCATGTCCCTGCCTCAGGCATGCAGCATCCTCCCTCCTCACTTCTGTCTCCTCACATCTCTCACTTCCTTTAAGCCCAGCTCAAGTACCAGCTTCTATAGAAGACTTTTCCTGACTCCATCAGCTTCTAACATATATCCTAGAGAAAAATATCAAACTACCAAGTAAAGTTCAGATTAAAATGTAATTGGGAACCGTTTAATAAAATAAAGAAAAATATAACACAGATGATGTTAATTTATGGTTTTCTAAGTCAATATGCAGCCAAAAGGGATCCAGAGCCATTTGACTTAGACACCATGCCCTAAGCCAGGGCTTCTTAAATCTTTCCCACTCACAACCACTTTTTGCCAAAGAGATTTTTAACATGACCCTAGGTATATGGATATATAAAACAGGTATATAAAGCATTTACTGATAGTAAGTCATAAAAAATATATTTTAAAATAATTCTTTGGTATACATATAATTTTACCACTTATTAAAGATGAAAGCAAAATGACATATGAATGAGATAGAGGTGCTTCTTTATTTTTATATAAAGAATTAAATCTTGGGGGAATATTTGATACTTTATACCGTTGCCAAATTTTCGTGACCCCCACATTCAATTGCATGACCCCCATATGGAATTTATGATTCACAGTTTAGACTTGGAGTACCAATCTTGTTTTTTTACCCCTCCAAATGATCTTGTAGCTGTTTTGTTGTATACAAACAAGTACATGTTTTCTTGCCTTGCCAGACTACAGATCCTCAAGATTAAGGACTGGTTTTGCTTTTCCATTGTATCTCCAATGACTAACACACAATAATAGCTTAATAAATACCTAGTGACTGATTATTAAAATTAAGAAAAAATACTTAAGATTGTCCTTCCTAAAGCACAATTCTGAACATGTTCTGCCTTACTTCCTAAGAAAGTCCAAATTCCTTTTCCTGTAATTCAAGATCCACTATGGCTTGTTCCCAATAAAAATCATAACATATATGATTATCTTAATTTTACAAAGAGCAACTGATTTATTACAAGAGTTAACATGGTCTAGTAAACACAGAGCCAGCAAGCCTGGGATTCAAATGCTACCAATTGGACATGATTCAGGCAAGTCATTTAATCAGTTGACTCCTAAGACTAGAAGATGCAAAGCAAACATCAATCTATTGGTGGAGGAAGTTTTTTCCTTTGTAGCTTCAATGAAATCACAGAATTGGTCTTTAAAAACAAACAATTTATAGAGGTCTTTGAGGTTTGCAAAATACTTTTATCACAACAACCTGTGAGGGAAGCAATGTTATCCTCACTTTATAGGTAAAGAAACAGAGGCTTAAAACTGTTAAGCTAATACTACATCATCTTCTTGTAGCCGCACAATACTACAATGTAACCTTCCAACCTTATCTCACATTATTCTTCTCATAAACTCTAGGTTCTAGTGACATTTAGTTGTTGTTCAGATATGACACCATTTGGGGTTTTCTTGGCAAAAATACTGGAATGGTTTGCTATTTCTTTCCTCAGCTCATTTTACAGATGAGAAAACTGAGGCAAACGGGGTTAAGTGACTTGGTCAGGTTCACACAGCTAGAAAATGTCTGAGACCAAATTTGAACTCAGGAAGATGAGTTTTCCTGACTTCAGGCCTTGTGTTCTATCCATTGCACTACTAGCTGCCTGGGCTCCCAGTACTCTCTCCATTGAGTCTTGGGTCTTACTATTTTGTTAGTCTCTCTATTTACAATGCCCTTCCCCATCCACTCCATCTAAATGGGTCAGAAACCATTCTTCCAAGAGCCTTTCCCCGATCCCTGAAATTAAGCTCTGTTGCCTGTAAATTCCCACAGGGCTCCAAACCTCTAATTCTGCTGCTATGACTTCGCTGAGAAGCAATAAGACTCCTCCCCACCAAAACCCAGGGAGAATTTTTGTAGCCAAAAGAGCAGGGGCCTTTTGCTACAGGAAAGCCAGCCTCTCTGAGCCAGAATGCCACCAGAGCCTTTCTGTCACTGCAAGGACAAAGCACAGAGTTAAGGGGCATTGATGCCCTTCCTTTGCCCGCTTACCAAGCATCCCAGGGGCCACAGTTCTGGGTGTGGAGCATACCTGAAGAGATGCTAGCTGTCCAAGAGCATCAGGAAGAGCAATTAGTTGATTATCATGAAGGTCCAAAACCTGCTGAAGAAAGACAAGTCTTTTACACCCCACTGGTCACAAAGCTGAAAGGGCTTCAAATCAAGCCTGACCCTGATTCCCTAGGACCTCTTTTATAAAGGTCAGATGGGGAGAAAGCGCCTCAGTAGTGGAGATTTCACTCTGCTCATCTCTAGCCTTCAAGGCCCAACTCAGATTCCATCTCTGCCATGAAGACTGCAAGCCCAGAAGAGTTTCCTTCTTCTTTGAAATCACATTTGGGGCCAGTGATCCCTCACTCCCCAGTGAATCACACACTGCTTTGTGCCTTGTGCTTCACAGACTTTTATATTTGTTATTTAACTTCTCATAGGGTATTTTTCCTTTCCTATTCCTATTCCTAAATTGTAAATTCTTTGTCCTTCAAGCTTAGGTCTATCCCTATAGGCTGCCTCCCTGTCTTGTTCCTGTTGTTGGTCCCTGGAGAGGACCACGACCTCAGGGACATGATGCCATGCCATGTAAGAGTTGGATGTAAGTGAGGACGGGCTGGGCCAGGTCACCAGTTTCACCTTCTCCTCTAGAGCATCGGGTCCAGTGGCCAGATGTTGATCAGGATGACTGGAGGCGGCCCTGGATGTGGAGGGAGACCTGGGCCTTCTTAAGCTACCTTCTACAATGCAGTCCTGAATCTCTCATGACTACTCTGCCTTTGCTCTGGGCTGCTCATCCTCCACCTCTGCTGACATTGTCCCTGGCCCCTTGTCATCTTAGATTTTATGTCAAACATGTTATGTTTGGGGAGAGAGTATAGGCAGACAGTGTAGTAACAAGCCAAATGTATGAGGATTCCTCTTCCCACAGATTTAGTTTATCTCCATTCTTGTTGCCTGTCACTTCGGCTGCTACCACATACACGTGGAATTTGACAAAGCTTTATCAATAGGTAAATAATAAAAAAAGGACACTAGTCTTAGGCCTATATCAACAGATTCCTGGGGAGAACTGGCACATTACCTTGATTGTTCCAAGGTTCAGGAGGTTACAAGATTTGGGAACCAAAGAAGAGAGAAAATTTGTATGAACAATCAACACCTATAAGGAAATAAGTTAGAATGGTGTTACAACCTAAAGGATTTCAGAAAAAAAGCATCTGTGCAGGCTGAGATTGAAAAGAAAAGTATGTGTACTTTTGAAACAGATATCCAACCTTAACATCACAGAATTTAACACTGAAGAGGCTTTGGAAACCATCTAATCCAGGGGTTGGTCAATGAATTTGGTTGGGAAAAAAAATCCAAAACTATATTCTTATTCACCAACCTCTAATTGAAATTGAACATTTCTTCAATTATTTAAAACCATTGTTTTGAGACTTTCAGAGGGGAAAAGGACACACAAAAAGGTAAAGAAACCCTATCTAGTCCAGTCCCCACACCTGACAGAAGAAGAATGGAGGTCCTGGGGGAGAAAGGATTTATCCTAAGTCTTGAAGCAAGTTAGCAGCAAACCACAACTGGAATCCTGACTCAAAATACAAGACTTTTTCTACTCTGCCATGCAAAAGCACACCTGCAGGAGAGTGGAAGGTGTGCTAGGCTTGAAGCCCAAGGAATTGGGTTCCAATCCCAGCCCCGAGGTTTCTGTGACCACAGGGAAGTCTCCCATGGCCTAAGCCCCCATGCAGGGATTGGAATGGGTGACCTCTTTGCCCTACACTCCTGTAAGGGTAACCAGCAACTTTACCATTGCTGTCAGATGCTCCCTCAATGGTGGTGAGTACCATTAAAGGCCTTTTACTCTAGTCACCAAACTAATACAGAATTTCTGTCTCTGGCAGCTCACTCAATCTCTGTTTAAATATCTGCCACAGTAGGGAGCTTGCTACTTTGTTTCAGTTAAAAAAACACTGGATTTAGACCAGTATGTTTTTCTGAGATAACATTTCTCTGATCTCCCACAAGAGATGCTACATGGGACAAATGAGAACATTTAAGGAAGAATGACTCAGGGCAGGTTTCTGAGGCAAGAGTTGAACTAGAAAAGGCAACTCCATTAGAGCAAAGACCTGGATTCAAATCCTGACTCTAACATACATTTGTCACTGTTTACACACATCAGTCTCCAGGTTTCAATCTCTTCATCTGTAGAATGAAAATAGTAATACTTGCACTATTTACTTCATAGGGTTATTACATTCAAGGAAGTGCAATGTGAACCTTAAAGCCCAATAGAAATATGAGTTGCTGTTATTATGATTATTGTCAATTATAATTACAATAACAACAATCAAGGTAACAAAACCAATGAAGTAAAAAATTATATTTAAAAAAACCCACCAAAATCTCTCTCAAAATTAAAACTTTCTTACCTTCTTCTGAAGTACTTTGCATGTGGAAAAAACCCCGAATGGAATCTAATGAAAACAAAAATAAAAATAAAGAGTTAACTCCCTATCAAACATCCATTTTCTAATTTACCTTGTATACAGGACAGTAAATATGTTATGGATGTGGGAAATGAAGCTGAGAAAAAGACTTCACATTGGAGAGAAGTAGCTGAAGGTCCTGGGGATGCACATCTTGGGAGAGTTTGGGAAATACTTCTTATAGAAATTGATTTCTGCCATATCCCTTGTTGGTCATCAATCACCAGTGATCAAGCTTTTCAAAAATATCTCATCTGAGAGGGATGAGGAGGGAGGAAGGAAGAAAATTTGGAACTCAAGATTTTAAAAACAAATGTTAAAAATTGTTTTTACATGTAATTGGGGAAAAATAAAATACTAAAGAAACAGATTTTTTAAAAAATAAAATAAAGGGCAATAGCTTCTCTGGATGTTGTTAATAGCTTGTGTTTAACATGAAGTAAAACTATTGTTCAATATGACAAAGCTTAGCATGTTGGTATAGTGCCTGTATTAATCAATTAACACGCATATGATCAATCAAAGAAACCCTAGGCATACATTCTCTGAAGCTTATTTGCAGGGAAAGAGCTATAAAAGGATCTAGACTTGAAGCAGCTAGGTGGTGCAAAAAAAAAAAAAGGGGAGGGGGTCTAGACTCCTTTAGTTTCATCTTAAAAAGAGTCTTGAATGTCCCTTTTTTACTTCCAAAGCTCCAAACTGCCTCTACCTTACTCACCCTAGAGTAAAACTGTGAAAGGTGAGAAGGTCCCATGGTAGCTGAGGTAAAAGGAAAGGATTTCTTTCCACTCTAAGAAAAGTCATCATTCCTCCCAATCTATCCCCATCTAGCATTCAAAGAGCTTAAATATAAACTCTTCTAATTTGGGGTTATTTTAAAGCATGTTATTGACAAAGAATCACTTCTAATTTTTCATTTAAGGAGAAAATTATAGAAGTCTCAAAATAACTATCTCATTTTGGCAACTTTTTTTTGTTTGTTTTGTTTTTGCTGAGGCAATTGAGGTTAAGTAACGTGCCCAGGGTCACATAACTAGAAAGTATTAAGTGTCTGAGACCTGAATTGAACTCAGATCCTCCTGACTTCAGGGCTGGTGCTCTATCTACTGCGCCACCTAGCTGCCCCAATTTTGGCAACTTAAAAAAAAAAAAAAAAGATTTAAGGTCATAGCTGTCCTTATTGTAGATATGAGGTGAAGAAAATAAGTCAAATAAAACACATAACTCAAACACCACCATGACATTACCTCTGAGAGTTCACATCTAGATATGTCAAGAATGTCATCTGCACCAGCTTCTTTTGCCTAAGGAAAAAAATTACCACACAATCTTTCAATGTTAGCTCATTTCTGACATTTTGACCTTAGAAAACTGGAAATCTGGTCACAGAATCATAGAATTTTAGGTCTAGAAAGGACTTTAGAAATCACCTCCCTAACATGAAGAAAGCAAAGCAAGAGAGGGAAGATGGCAGTTGTCCATGGTCATATAGTTAAATAGACAAGAAATTACAACAAAATAACATTCAAAAGGATAAGTAACAGAGATGAAAAAAAAACTTATGAATTACATATTATGAAGTGATGGGAAATCAGGAGTTATGCATTATTATATTATAAATATGCTAATATAAAAATTACATCATATTGCAAAATATTATTTTAAAAAATACTTGTACAAAGTTGATCCTAGCTGAACATATTCTACCTTTGCATCTCTACTACCTCACACCATACATAGCGGGGTCATTGATTAAAATATGAAATGGACTCAGAGACCAACCAAGTCTAAGATCCACATTTTAACAGAAGACAAAAATTTAATTCAAGTCAACAAATTTTTGTCAAGTATCCACCATGAGTAATGTCAGAGATAACTCACATTTATATGGTATATTACAAACACTTTTCTCACAGTAAACTCTACGTAGTAAATTTTGCATTTTTGTCCCCATTTTACAAATGAGGAAATGGAGGATCTATTTGCCCAATCACACAGCTAGTGTGGAGCCAGACCTCCCAACTATATCAAGCTGCCTTCTTATATCATACCATGATACCTTATATCAGGGGGTTGTTGTGAGGAAAATGCTTTAAAAACTTATTTTTTTTAGCTTTTTTGGCTTTTTTAGCTTTTCTTCCTCCTCTTCAGACACCCAGAACAAAATCAATCGATTCCCAAGGCTTTCAATCTTCTCTAAATCCCTCAATATCCTTTGAAAATATTAAGACTCTAAAAGGGGCACTTTTTACCTTCTTACCGCATTAGAATTTTAGCATTTCATGATCACATAGCTCTTTCCTATTGCTTAAGTAAATTTAGTTTTATAGATTTTCTGGATTCAGGTACTGATATTTCAAAGTTTCTATTCAGAAACAAGTAGAGCCAGGAAAACATTGTCCTCAGCAACAACAAGATTGTATGATGATCAACTATGACAGACTTGGTTCTTCTCAGTAGTTCAGTGATCCAAGGCAATTCCAATAAACTTTGGATGGAAAATGCCATCCACATTCAAAAAGAGAATTATGGAGATTGAATATAAATCAACACATGTTATGCTCACATTTTTTTCCTTTTTCTTCTACTTTTTTTTTTCTCTCGTGGTTTTTCCCTTTTGTTCTGGTTTTCTCTCCCAACATGATTCATGAGCAAATATGGTTTTTGGGTTTTTTCTTTGTTTTGTTTTTGCAGAGGCAACTAAGGTTAAGTGACTTGCCCAGGGTCATACAGCTGCTAGGAAGTGTTAAGTGTCTGAGGCCAAATTTGAACTCAGATCCTCCTGACTTCAGAGTTAGTGCTCTATCCACTGTGCCACCTAGCTTCCCCATAAATGTCTTTTTTAAAATGAATACACATACATAACCAAAAAATGATGTTTTTTATATGTAACTGGGGAAAATAAAAAAAAAATTTAATTTCTACTCAGCTCTAGTCTTTTCATCAAAAAGTCATCCATCTTATTAAAAGCCCAATTTTTCTCCATAAGATTATACAGGGCTTCCCCAAATGATATCATTTGCCGTTTGGAATAGTGCTTTGAGTGGAAAGTACTAAGACTTTATAGTTCTTTGGTATTTTTAACTGCTTCTTTCAGGATGTTTATACGAAGCTCTGAATTTTGGCTATAACATTACTGGGACTTATTCTGTTCCCTTTCGGGAAATGAGAAGAGTATCTCTTTGCCCTCTGATTCTAATAGATGTTAAAAAAAAAAAAAAAATCACAGTTTTCAGGAAGTCTAATGATTGTTAAATTTTCTGTCCTTGACTTGTTTTCTAAGAAGGTTGTTTTCATATAAGCAATCTTACATTGTCTTCTATTTTTTCTAATATTTCTGCTGTTTCATAGAGTCACTGATTTGTATTTGGTCTACTCTAGTTTTTAAAGTCCATTTCTTAGGTAAGGATTGCCACTTTCTCTTCTAAGCTCCTTCTCTTTCCAATTCTTTCCTCAAAAAGCTTCTATTTCATTTTGAAAATTCTTGTTTCATTTACTCCAGGTGTTTATGCAGTCCTTTTGGAAATTGCTTTTTTCTTTGAGTCTCTGCTTGCAATTGTTATGGATTTGCAACAATTTTAGTTGCTTTCTTTGAATTACTCATCTCCCCAGCTCTAACTGTTGAACTTGGTGTGCCAGGGTCAGGTTCCATTTCCTACAGCACTTTGGGATGAGGTGATCAATCCTACTTGGTCTTGCCCTGGATCCCCCTAAGTTCTTGCATTCACCTCTATTCCTCCTGGGGTTTAGTCTTCCTGTCTCTTGTGGGTTAGAGCCCTGAGCTTTTAGAGTTCTTGCTCTGGCACCTCAGGATCAGTTAGGAAATTCATCGGCCATGGGCCTGTGATAGCCTGGTCTGAGAAAAAGCACCATATCAGTCAGCACCATACTGGTCACCAGGACTTTCAAGATCTCTACACCGAGCCTTTCTGACCAATCTGGACCTTTACCAGGGGAATCAACTGCTCTTGCTGTTTCCAGATACAGACTGTTAAAGTTTATGGGTATCCCACATCTGGGTCACAGCAGTGCTCATTTTGCTAGAGGGGTTCCTTTTTCCAAAGCCTATAATTTCCCAACGTTTCTGATTTTTTCTATAGTTCCAGAATGGAAGAATTTTTCATCATCATATCATCTAGTACAAATTTCAGTGTAGGTAAGTGGGAACTAGGTAGTCAGCCTCCAGTTAAGCCATCTTGGACAGAAGTCTTCATTTCATTTTAAATAACTCAAATTACACAAAAGATTTTCCTTATATTAAGATGAAATCTATTTTTCTGCAATTTCTACCCATACACAATTCATAGTTCTATCTTTCTGGAGCTATGTTAAATAAATCTAATCCTACTTTCATGTAACATTAAAGATTTCAAGCCAGAAGAGTTCTTAAAGATCATTTTTTCCAATGCCTTTGGAAGTCCTGAGAGGTTAAAAAACATGCCCAAGCAGGGAGTAGATAAAGAATTACAACCCAATTCTTAGACTCCAATTCAATTGTGTTTTTCACTATGCCACATAACAGTCTTTTAAACAAACAGCCATCATATATCTCCCACCCCAACACTGAGGCACATGTGGTGTACTTTCCAGATAGATCTCTCACTATAGTCAAAGCTTATCAATGTTTTTCCTAAAATGTGATGCCTAGAATTGGACTCAATAAATCAGTAGCAAATTTAGTGGAGCAATCACCTTCTTCATTCTGTACACTATACTTCTAATTAATGAGGTAGAGAAGAGAATACCCTTTTATATAGTATCTCCTATGTGCCAGGCACTGTGCAGAAATATCCCATTTTGGAATTTCCTCTCACAGTTTTATGAGAGCACCATTACTATCCCCATTTTATGGCTGACATAACTGAGGCAAATTCAGGTCTTTCTAACTCCAATCCCAATTCTCCATCTACTGTACTACCTAATTATCTATTAATGCCGGGATATATGCACTTTCTTTTTAGCTTTCAGACTAAGATGAACAAGTCTAATCCCTATTTCACCTACCTGGAGACAACTACCCCACCCCACCCCACCCCAAGTCTTCCACTCTTCAAAGTAAATATTCCCACTTCTTTCTATCTCTTTTTAACTCTGCAAAATGTAATTCATGGCAGAGAGTAATAGAATTAAAGACTGAACAACAGAAAATAATGAGACAGAATTCATACTCACTAGACACATCTGGTATTCAAAGCGTTTCCGAGCCTCATCATTGGGTTTCCTTTTTCGGAAGAAGAGAGGCATTCTTCTCTTTCCACCAGAAGTAATCACTGGATCGCTATGAAATGATTAGAGAAATCAGTAATACAGAAGAACATATTTAGCTATTTCTGGTTCCTGAAAGCCATTTATTTACATCCATTGTTTCTTTGGATAAAACTGCCAAACAACAACTTCAAGGATCCTGAAACTCATCACATTAGGAAAAGGATTCCTTTATTTTTTTTGTAAGCAAACATTTCGTCATTAGTCATTCTGTTAGAAAAAGATTCTGAAATCAAATTAACAAATATCTATTTAGTAATTACTATGTATATGGTCTCTCAAGTTCATATGCAAAAGGTTCATTGTCCTTTACCAATGGCCAGTGGGATGTCTTTTATGGTATGTTTACTGTGACAGTGAACAACACTAGAAACGGCAAGAAACATAAGAAATCAGTTTAGCTAAGTGTGACCAGACTGATTACCAAGTTGGCCAGGATATTTAACTCCTCCCACCTCTACCCTCACCCCCCCCCAAAAAAAAAAACCCTCAGGAAGACTTTTGCTAAGACTCTGGGGATTGTCAATAGGGGGACCATCTTCACTGCAAAGATGATGGATTCCTGAAGTTGAAGATATGAAAATGATGTATTAGGCTAAATATCTACTCTGTGTAAAGTACTCTGTGCCATACTGAGATGAAGAGTAAAGATACCCAAGTCTTTTCATAAAATTAAATTAGATGATCTTGTGAGATCCCTTTCAGCTCTGCTGATGTTCACTTGGGGTTTTCTTAGCAAAGATTTTTTTCTTGGCAAAGAGTGTTGCCCTTGCCTTCTCCAGCTCATTTTACAGATGAGGAAACTGAGGCAAACAGGCTTAAGAGACACACAAAGACACACTAGCTAGCAAGTGACTGACACCAGTCTTCCTGACTTCAGACCCAGCTCTATCCACTTTATTATCACTTAGCTGCTGCTGCCACCACCCCCTCCAACCTGTGTTAAGGAACAGACAGAAAACTCTGACCTTACATATGATTTAAACCTCCTCCACGCCCCATTTAATCAATCACTCAACATTTATTAAGCACATTCTATGTGCCAGGCACTGTCCTAAGTACTGAGGGATACAAAAAGGAGAAAAAAGCAGTTCCACCCTGCAGGGGTTCGAAATGGAATGGGGGAGACAATAAGTAAATCTATACAAACAAGTTATATACAGGAATACAAGCCATATTTAGAAGGAAGGCACTAGAATTAAGAAGAGTTGGGAAAGGCTTCCTGTTGAGGGAGCCTGCCTTTAGATGAGCCGACAGGAGGAGGGAGAGCGTTCCAGGCATGGGGGACAGCCAGCGGATGCTTGGAAGGGAGAGTGTGCGGTTCCCTTTCTTTTAGCCCGAAGAGGAACTTGGAAGATCAAGTTCCCTCTTAGCAACAGGCCAGCCTAGATGCAGGCTTCCTTAAGACGCTATGTCACAATGAGAGATTCAGAATGTCGGAGCTCTGCAGGAGGAACACAGACCATCTTATTTGCCCAAGGTGAAAGGGTGAGTTAGTGGTGGAGGTGGAATGAAAACTCTGGTTTCCTGACTTCCGAGCCTGCAACATCCATGTCTGTTTACAAGGTCAGGGAGTAAAGATGAATGCTTCTGAATACCCCCGAGCCCACAGAACGAGGGGCTCACAGCAGCTGACAGCCACACCTAGGAATGATTACAGGCGAGTCCACTGGTTGGGTAGGGACAAGGAGAAAAGTCCACCATCTGGGTGCCCCTAACCAGACACCGCCTTGCTAGTCCGGCCCATGAAAGCACTCTCCAGTTTGGGGATGGAGCGAGTCTGCGGGGGTCTGGGTTGGCTGGGGGAGTAGGGAGGACCCCAGAATTGGGGAGGTGGAGAAATATTCCCTTAGCTCAGGAAGTAAGTGCGGAACCCATGCTGTAGGCAATGGGGGTCCAACCGTGGCAGAAGCAGAAGACACCAGGGCTCGGAAGAGGGCAAGGACCGCCCCACAAAAGCCCCCCGCCCAGCCAACCAAAAAGGGGGAAGGGGTGTAGCCGGAACCCCAATCTTAGAATCTCGGATATACAGGAGAACAAGACTCCCAGAGCAGAGCAGGGACAAGATCTCGGGGAGCTGTGATTCCGGGGACTGGGGGAAAAGATCAGTCCGGCATCCCCCCCTACCCCGCGAGATGCAGCAACTACAGCTCACCGCAATCGCCGCCTTCCCAGCCACCAGCTCCCGCCCATAAGCAACATGGCCGCCGGAGCATCGGCGGCAAAGCTTCGGAGGTTCTCGCGAGATTTGGAACTTGCTATATCCGGCGCTACTCGGGCCATTTCCGGTCTCTTGGCTCCCAGCTCGTGGTGGTGAAGGTGCAACATCTTTCGGTCGTCCCGAATCCGGGTTCATCCGACACCAGCAGCCACCCCGCAGCGTCCACGCCGAGCCGCCACCTTCGTTGCCGCCATGCCGCCCAAGTTTGACCCTAATGAAATCAAAGTCGGTGCGTCTCTGGGCCCGGGAGGGAATGGGAGAACCAGGGCCTACTTCTCTCGCCAAGTCTACCCCCAGCCTCCCGCCGTGCGTGCGCCCGGTGCTCCTTGTGTTCCGGTCAGTTTCTACCCTTGGGCCCAGCGGGTTCCGAGCCCCTTAGCCATCCCCATGTGGCGCTCCAGGTCTGTGGGAACCCCTTCCTGCTTTCTTCTCTCCTCTCAACCTGAGCTTCCCGTAGCTCAAGTAATCAGCGCGCCAGGTCCTGGATTCCCTTCTCTAGCAGCCTGTTGCCTTTTTAAAAATGGGGGTGGAGAATTGGTCCGAGTTTCTAAACCCACACCTGAAACGTCCAGAATGCTGGTGTGGGACCCCCTTAAATTCTTTCTGATATTAGCCGATTTAAATGTAAGGGCGTTTGAATCCCACTTTATATGCTGGATTTCTAGCTTAAAGAAACCTCAACATCTTAGAAGATATAATTCTGCTAACATTTGGTAAGTGCTGAATGGAGTATTCCTTGCCTTTAAAGATCATGTTACATTGTGAAGAAGGTACTGTGTGAATCTCCCAAGTGTTTTAAAAGTTTATAAGCCCAGTCATAGCTGGGAATCTTAAGTTCTCTGAAGTGCTCCACATCTGTTAAATGTTATCTGAACTTCACAGAGGTGCAGTTCCTTGTTAACATCATTTGGGTTCCATGAGTATGCCTAAGGTTTGCATGTTGCGCTCTTGTCACCTAGACTATCAATTATTCTGTAAAAGATAATTAATAAAGAATGTGAAATCCACAAAAGTGACTTTCTGAAAGTCTAGACCTTCGATTTTACAGAGGAAAAGACCTTGAGTAATAAAAATTGTTTGCCATGATAACAATAACTAGTGCCAGGAGCAGAGCCCAGATGTTCTATAATCAACATGCTTTTTTACATCTTAAATGTTTTGTATTTCCCCTACTAAGGCACTGCAGAAAATAGGAATCTTGTAAATCATATACACACCATTTTGAAAATGGCTTAAATTTTTTCTTTTTTCCCCCCCTAGTGTTTTTAAGATGCACTGGTGGTGAAGTTGGTGCCACATCAGCTCTGGCCCCCAAAATTGGTCCCTTGGGTTTGGTAAGTCATTGTAAGGATATTTTACATTGAGTACAAAAGTTGATTGCAGATCATAGACTGCACTGAATTTTAGTGTCTCAAAATCATGTGTATTTATTTGTAAGAATGACTTGGGAATTGATGATTAGGAATATTTTTCTTGGAAAATAACTTGAACCCAGTAATCATACAAAAGACAAAACATGTTGATTTCTTGTTAATGATTTTGTGATTCATGGGATTAAAATTTAGAGGATTTTTTTAGAAATTATTGGTAACAGGTAGCAAATTGTTTGGCTTTAAAAGTCTTCGGTGATTGCTTGTGTCTGTTAATAGCTATTTTAAACCCGGTCCGTTTTAGAATACTATGTAATTGGTGATGGTTATAAGGCAGAATAAGTCTTCTTGATCTTCTCCATCCCGACCATCCCCAACATATTTTTATATATATGTATCTAAGCAGGGTGTTTCTAAGTGCTGTGTGACAATATCTTTGGTTTTTAGTCCCCCAAAAAGGTTGGTGATGACATTGCCAAGGCTACTGGTGACTGGAAAGGGCTGAGAATCACAGTGAAACTTACCATTCAGAACAGACAG
Organism: Myrmecobius fasciatus; assembly: GCA_023553655.1. Taxonomy (NCBI): domain Eukaryota; kingdom Metazoa; phylum Chordata; class Mammalia; order Dasyuromorphia; family Myrmecobiidae; genus Myrmecobius; species Myrmecobius fasciatus. The sequence continues at coordinate 6,072 of JAJPUD010016154.1, read as the reverse complement.
GCCCAGGTAATTATTTTACTAGTAATTTTTTCTGTTAATATTGAACTGCTGAGGGCTATAAAATATATCAGATTGGCAAATGAACTAGTATCCCCTGCAACAGGAAGCATTTGATTTATCCACGTTTGTGGACACTAAATTTGGGCTTGCACAGCTGTACTGTACAGATTAGTGACAGACTAATGAGGAGACAAAGTGTGAGAAAATTGGATTTGTCTTTTTTTAGATTGAGGTTGTGCCTTCCGCCTCAGCCTTGATCATCAAAGCCCTAAAGGAACCACCTCGGGACAGAAAGAAGCAGAAAAATAGTAAGATGATTTTTCTTGAAGATTGAAGATGTTGCCTGTGAATGTGTGGGATTTGGTTTTACCTTCAGCCACCCGCCACTGCACCTGGTTCCAGTGTTATGTTGGCTGGTGCAATCCAGTGGTGAGCTGAGAGAAAAACCCAGCTTAGGAAACAGGGTTATTCTGCTTGTGGGTCACTCTGTGCCGAAAGCTTGGGAACAATTGGTTAGAGGGTCCAGGATTTGTGTACCTTTGCCAGGTGGTATAAAGGCAGATTTAACTGAGCTTTTTGTTGTGTTTTGTATAGTTAAACACAGTGGAAACATCAGTCTTGATGAAATCATCAACATTGCTCGACAGATGAGGCACCGATCCTTGGCAAGAGATCTTTCTGGTAAGAGCCATACAGTTATATAGGAACTTTGGGGTGGGGGTGGCGTATGCAAAGCATCATGGTAGGTAAAGTCTTTTGCTTTGAATTTTGGAGCAGGTATCTAATATGTGGCTTGGGGAGGGGGGGAAGCTCATGAATATGGAGAATTCATGCAGTTGGTCTGTGTGCTTGTGTGAACTGTTGCCTTCAGCCACCCGCCACTGCACCTGGTTCCATTGTTATGTTGGCTGGTGCAATCCAGTGGTGAGCTGAGAAAAAAACCCAGCTTAGGAAACAGGGTTATTCTACTTGTGGGTCACTCTGTGCCGAAAGCTTGGGAACATGGAGCAACAAAGGAAATGTGGACTTCATTCAGACCACAGGTCAACTTGGTCAAGTATTGAGTATGGATTTACTGGAGTACAATTGAAATGTGGTTTATAAATGTCTAGAAACAAGCAGTGATCTCAGTGTGTTTAGGGATGAGAGTCTAGCTGATAATTCAAAGTAGATTTGGAAACTAAAGGGAATAGAAGGGCAAGTTCAAGCCTGGTTTTTTTTTTTCCCAGAACACAAGGTTGAATGTATTGCAGGCACTAAAAGCTTAATGTCTTGTTTTCCATTTTTGTTCTAGGAACCATTAAAGAGATACTTGGAACTGCCCAGTCAGTGGGCTGCAACATTGATGGCAGACATCCTCATGATGTCATTGATGACATCAATAGTGGTGCTGTAGAATGTCCAGCAGTAAGTATTAATTTAGCTTCTTAATGATATTTTAATATTGCTGGGGATAGATTTTAAAGTAAAACTGATGTTATTTCTCTTCTTTCCACAGAGTTAAAAACTACAGCAGAGACTATTGCAATAAATTAACATTTGACAACAGACCGGCTCTTCGTTTTTTGGTCCAGAAAATTTTTGTGTCAGAAACTGCCACACATTCTGGGAAATAACTTAAATTTCTTTAATCCTCTTGCTCTGCAGTAACATTCAGCTACTTTGCAATTCATTTAGAGGAAGGGAAAACTGATTGACAAGCCATAATTGCCTCATTAGTTAGCGATTTTGTCATTTTAGCAGACTGATAGGAAAAAGCCTGCCCCTTTGCCTTAAAAACTTTGGGGGTATTTGGGGTGGGAAACTCATCGATTCAAATTGAGGAGAGGACCCTTCAGTTAATATCAGTAATAGCTGAATTAAGAAGTTGAAAAAAGGTTCTAAAGGAAAAACCTTTGGCTCGAAATTTTTGCCCAAATAGCATGGGTTTGTGCTAGTATATTTAACTGTCAACAATGCATAAAAATTTTATGTTCTGTGTTTAGAGTGAATATTGTATACTGCTTTAAGTGAATAAGTTGTATACTGAACAACCAACAAGATAAACTGGCTTAAAAGATGGCTGGATCCAAGTTGCATTTGTACTTAATATTTGCCACTTGGTGAACTGTTCAGACATATACTAGGATCTAGAGTTGACTTATTTCTGATGACACCTAAAGTTGTTTCTGTACTCTGTCCTGGGACTTGGTTTTAAGGAAAGAAATTTCTGACTTAGCCAAAAATTGCCTCCCATTATTTTTATTTTTTGAGCATTAGTGTAATATAGATGAGTATGTCCTTTTAGTTTTGGAATGGATTTAAAAAGATTTTGTTTTAAATATCTTAATTCATAGAAAGGAATTTCTGAAGGAAATAATTGATTTCGCTCTATCAGCAAATCATTTATATTGTAATCTAGGGATTAGTAATAGGACCTAGTTAATGTTGTAGTTTCAAAAGTGACCACAGGGTGGTAGCACTTGTTCATAGATGACCTTTTAATTTGCCAGATGTGAAGGTTTCTTGGCTTTGCCAGGGAATTGAATACTGGAATGGGGGGGGGGGAGATAATTCAGGGTTGTCTATATGCCTGGCCTGTGAAAAACAACAGGAATTAGTATAGGAGTGGTTGGGAAATTAGAAACCTGTCCCACAAGCTCCAGTTTATCCTTTTTGCTAAGGCTGGTTGATCATTGTAGGATATGTCTACATCTTGATACCTTGTGGTACATAGAATAGGGCACTTAAGGTTCTCTTGCTCTTGGCCTATCAAAAGGGAGACCTTCCCTAGACCTGGTAGGTGGTAGTAACAGCTACTGAGTCTCCTCACCAAAATATCAAAGAATCTAACACTGGGGTGGGGGGTGGGGGGCAAGAAGCACAAAGGTCGGTATTGTCATGTGGGCCTACATGAGAAACCTGGAATTGGGCTAATAAAATAGGAAAGATAAGGGCAAACTGGGTCTGTCATAAAACTACCTCTAAAAGTTGATCTTGTTATTCTGCAGTATGGGGCTAAAAAGACCAGATTTTCCATCCCTTCCTATATCTGAAAAAATTAGGAATCTGCTCTTGCCATTTAATTCATGTTCAAACTGGGTGTCCCACTAGACAGATTAGCTTTTTGTGTTAGGTGTGTATCAGGATGTGGAATCACAGCCTGGTCATGTGATCCAGCTCCATTTTATAGAAGAGGAAATGCTAGAGCTGTTCAGCCTCAGACAAGTTTGTAACCCCAAGGTTCTCATTTCAGAACGTGCTATTAATTTTGTTGCCCACTTTGTTTCCTCAGGAGAAAAACAACCAAAGATAGAGCATTTGGTAGCAAGTTTGATAAGTGAATTTGAATAAAAAGTATTTTGAATTTTTTAGTGGACAATAATGAGTTATCAGAACCTTGATTGAAAGTTGTCAATTTTCCTAATTGGTCTACCCCTATTACTGGATCTGATTTTTCAAACTTCCCACCCGTCACCACTTTTGTATCTATCATAATTTTGATAAGCGTTGTCTTTTCCTTTCATCTATGTAATTTTTAAAAGGTTCACTCAAATAAAAATCGTGTTCCATTACCAGCCTCCAAATCTATGAGTTAATTCAATCAACTGAATTCTGCTAACATCTAGCCATGTCTTCATTTTGTCCATAATAGTGATTCATTCTCTAAAACTTAGACTATCTGCAATGTGTATTTCCTATAAATATACATATAATATAGACCTTACGGGACATGGCTTTTGAGTTGATCCATGAAGGCTACAGGAGTTCCAAGAGAAGTATGGAGAAAGTATTTTGGGATGACCATTGCAAAAGGCACTGAGAAAATGCACCATCAAAGCAACTTAAGACAGTTTGGGGCAGAGAGGGGTAGTTGTGTAAAAAAAAAAAACTTGGCAAGTGTTGAAGGCAAATTTTCAGTAAAGGGTCTATTGTGTACCAAGCCCTGCTAAATATAAAAAGGGAAAGACCCTTCCAGAGGCTTACAATCTAAAGAGGTGGGACCATCCAGCAATTACATATATACCTATCCTTACAAACAGGCTATATACAAGTGTAATGCTCAGGGAGAAACTGAGGCAGTATCACACATTGGAAACTAGGTAATACTTTATTGATGTTAATTGAGAGTTCAGAATCCATAGCTATGGATCAGGACTGCTGGGACTCATGTCTCAAAGCACACAGTCCAGCCTAGAGAGACTTGGACAGACATGTCAGCCAACTGAATAGGATAAAGTACTCAGTACCTCCTTAGTGGGGATCACGAATTTTAAAATCTCCATAGCCCAGGGAGACAAAGAACTCATGGAAACAGCTGAGCACATCTGGGGTGCAAGGAAACCATAAATTCAGTTCTGGCAGGTAAGGAGTAAAGGATGCCAGAAACTGGGAGAAGACAGTAAGTCTGGGTCATACAGATAGGGGTTATGTTGAGGCTGGCCATCTGGAGGTTTTATAACTCCTTTGGAATGTGAGTCCAATTATTTCTGAAGGTGAGGAAGTGGGGATCGCTATTTTTGGGCAGAACAAGGGAAACTGGCACAACACAAGATCAATTGGAGATAACAGGGAAGGCTCTAGAATTCAGGAATTTGAAAGGATCTTGTATAATGTGTGACTTTAAAAGGTGATTCAGATTTAGGGTGGTTCAGTGGATGGGAAAGAACAGCCATGAGTTGTGGACAAAAGTCAACTGGACTTGGCAACTGAGTGCATGTCTTTAACAGCAATAGGAAGGTGAGAAGGAAGAAGAGGAATGAATAATGTACACAGCAATGTGGAATTGAAGATGCAACAGAAGTATTGACAATAAGGGCAGCAGTAGATACAGCACTAACCCTGGAGTCAGAAGGACCTCAGTTACTGTGTAATCCTGGACCAAAAGAGAAGTATGGGAAATGGGGACATGGAAAGGCAACAGGATAAATAGAGCAGTCCTATAAAGATAGTGTTATTGAAAGCTCAAAAATGTATGTGTGGGGGCAGCTAGGTGGCGCAGTGGATAGAGCACCAGTCCTGAAGTCAGGAGGACCTGAGTTCAAATTTGACCTCAGACACTGAACACATCCTAGCTGTGTGACCTTGGGCAAGTCACTTAACCCCAATTGCTTCATCAAAAAGCAAAAAAAAAAAAAAAAAAGTACATGTAACAAGATGAACAGGAGCTACTAATTTTATATTGGAAAAAAGCAGAAGACCAGGAGTGGACTGATGTCTTGAGGTGGAAGACATTTGACAAATGATAAGCTATCCCAAAGTATAATTTTATCTGGCCTCCTAAATTAGAAATTTTAAGATTCAGACCACTCCCTTTAAGAAGAAGAGTATTCTAAGTTGCATACCCAAAGGCTTAATGCTTTCCTACCAAATGCCAGTTCTACAAAGACCTTCACACAAAGTAAACAGCAAATCCATTTGTCCAAGCCAATAAGGAATAAATATTGAACTTATACAGATTGCTGGAACTACTGTAGGAAACCATACTTCCCAGTCTCCATGCCTTTTCACTAATTGTCTCTTTACCATCTAGAATGTTCTCCTTCCTTATTTCCTTTCTTGGAATTCCTGGTGTCTTTCAAGATAACTGAAATACCACCTTCTGCACAATCCTCATCCCCACAACTACCTTGTACTTTTGTAAATGTTCTTTCATATCTACATGTATAGATATATAAATATCTATTGCTCTATATTGTCTCCCCCATTAAAATATAAGGTCCTTGAAGACCCGGGCTGTTTTACTTTAGTCTCCCTATCTCTGTCCTTAGGCACAATGTCCAGCAAATGTTTGTTCATTTTCAGTCATATCTGACTCTTCATCACCCCATTTGGGGTTTTCTTGGCAGACATATGGAAGTGTTTTACCATTTCCTTCTCCAGCTTATTGGACTAAGTGACTTGGCCAGGTAAGTGTCTGAGACTACATTTGCACCAATGAAGATGAATCTCTTTGTTGACTCCAGGTCCGGCACTCTAGCCACTCCACCACCTTAGCTGCCCTGCTGGCACATAGTAATAAATGGTTCATTCCTTGAGAGCAGGAGAGGGATTAGAGACTAGAAAAGGACAAATATCCCAATCCCCCCCCCC
>JAJPUD010016153.1:9525-35020 GCA_023553655.1 Myrmecobius fasciatus | reverse complement strand
TATTCCTTTCCCCTGATTCTTCTATTTTCCCTTCTATTAGTTTGTCCCTTACTTTTCCTCCTTTTCCTCCCACTTCCTCTAGCAACAGACAAGTTTCTATGTGAAATCAAATGTCTGATATACACTTTTAGAGCCCAACCTGATGAGAGTAAGATTTACACAGTGCTCATCTCCCTCCCCTCTTTCTCTCAATTATATTAGGTTTTCTTTTGCCTCTTCAAGTGATTTTACCTTGTTTTTACCTCCTTTTTTTTAGATCTTATTTTACCAATTTTTCCCTCTTTTCCCCAGTATGACAACATTTTCCCCTCTAGTTCTCTTTTTCATATTATCAAAGTAATATCTGGTTAATTATACCCCCAAACTTTTGGTTTTTTCCTTGTAGAAATAAAGTTCTCAAGAGACCTTTCCTTTTTACCTTTTTATGCATCTCTTGAGTTCTGTGTTTGGGTGTCGAATTTTTTGTTTAGATCCGGTCTTTTTATTAGAAATAGGTGAAATTCACCTATATCATTGAATGACCATCTTCTTCCCTGGAGGATAATGCTCATTCTAGCTTGATAGGTTATTCTTGGCTGTAATCAAAGTTCCTTTGCCCTTCGGAATATCTGGTTCCATGCCCTTCAATCCTTCAGTGTGGAAGCTGACAAATCCTGTGTGATTCTAATTATTGAACCTCGGTATTTGAATTGTTTCTTTCTAGCTGCTAGCAGAATCTGTTCCTTGGTGCTATAGTCCTGAAATTTAGCCACGGTATTCCTTGGGGTCTTAATTTTGGGGTCTCTTTCAGGAGGTGATAGGTGAATTCTTTCAATGGTGATTTTGCCCTTTGATTCTACAATCTCAGGGCAGTTTTCTTTCAGGATTTCCTGGAAGATAGTGTTTAGAATCTTTTTTTTTCATCATGGCTTTCAGGAAGTCCAATAATCCTTAGATTGTCTCTCCTAGATCTATTTTCCAATTCAGTTGTTTTTCCTAGGAGATATTTCATATTTTCTTCTAATTTTTCATTTTTTTTGTTTGACTGATTCTTCAAGTCTTAGTGAGTCATTCACTTGCATTTGTTCAATTCTTATTTTTAAAGTGTTGTTTTCTTCAGTTACCTTTTTAAGCTCCTTTTGTAACTGGCCAATTTGTTCATTGCACTCTTTTTCCACTTCACTAATTTTATTTTTTAATAAATATGTGTCTTTTTCATATCTCTTTTGTAGGGCATCATATCCTTCTTGCACTGATTTCAGTTTATTTTCCCATTTATCCTCCAGCTATCTTTTGAGGTTCTTTATGGAATCTTCCAGAAAGGCCTTTTGAAAAGGGACCAGTGATGGTCCTGGCTGATGTTCTCTGGATTTTTGTCTAAAGGAACCTCTGGCTCTGGGGTCGTTTCTTTGCCTTGATAAAAGCTGTCTATGATGAGAGCTCTCTTTTGCTTCTTCATCATATTTTTTTTTTAGACAGTGTGTATATCTCTTTAAGGTAGGGGGAAAAAAAGCGGTGGCTGCAAAAAGCTTTGCCCTGGGGCACTTCGGCGAGTTGATTTAAGGTGCTGGGCCGGTGGGGGCTAGGACTAAGTCTGAATTACTCCTTAAACAAGGCAAGTCTGCCAGAACACCTGCCCCCAATCAGGGCAGAGTGTCCCGAATGCCTCAGATTAACTCCAGGTGTTTGGAATTTGGAGTTTGGAGTTTGGAATTTCTTCCATGATGAGCTGAGCTGCGTCCCACCCTCACTTCCGGCCTGCACAGTTGTCGTCTATTTATCTCTCTGTCTGAGTCGGACTAACCTGATATGAAGTTATCCAGAGAGCTGTGCCCAAATATTTCTGAGTTCGTTGACTTGAAGATCAGTTCGGAGGCTTATTTTATTGTTGATTAGAGAAGATCGGAGGAGAGGCAGAAAGTCACCTTTTCACTCCGCCATCTTGGCTCCGCCCCCGACACAAAGTCCTATGATAACAGTTCTTAACTGTAAAAATGAGTTGTTTTAAAAAAGAACTGATTTCCTTTTGTTATGATCAATAAGCAAATAATAGAAAAAATGGATTATTTTGGTAGGACTAGGTAAACACTGAAAAAATTTTATCTCAAACTGATTTCAGATATTTGTTTCTAGATAGGTCTAGGTGCTTAATTTAATTTTATAATCCTGATTTCCATTGACCCAAAGCTCACTATCCATACTTTTATTCCCCAAATTTGCTTCATCTATATTCTATTTGAAATTTTTTTAACAACATTTCAGTTTTACAATCTTGAATGAAAGGTAAGTCTTTCTTCTTAAGCAAGTCCTGACGGAAATCTCAAGGAATCCTGATTAACAGAGAATGAATAAGAATGAAAAAAAAACAACAAGGAAAAACACTAACAACAAGGAAAACATTGTACCTTGAATCAAAAAAACAAAAAACAAACAAAAAAAACTGCATATGTGACTGAATAATGTTGGACAGATTCCATTACAAATCACTCAGTAATATAGAGGCAACATTTTAAAAATATATTTTTTTAATAATTTTTCTGTCATTTATATTTTCTTCCTGTATTGCTTCACATGTATCCTTACCAAAAAAAATCCATATAACAATGAATTTAAAAAGAGAAAATAAAGAAAAATATGATAATTTCAGCAAAATAAAGAGTATAATAAATTTATTGAAAACGTCTGTAGTGTTCTACTTTCCTGTCTCTCCACACCTCAAGATTGAGTGAAGATGTCTCTTTTATCTCTTTTTTGAAGCCAGTTTTGGTCTTTAATTTTGCAACATTTGGTTGTGAATACTTCTAATTGTTCTTTCCAATTACAATGTTATAATTATTATATATAGTGTTTACTAATTCTGCTTACTTGCATTGATTAGATCTTACAGTTATTTTAATGCTTCTCTGAATTCACCATATTTGTCATTCCTTAAAGCAAAGTAATATTCTACTTCATTTTTTTTTACCACAATTTGCTTTTCTATTCCTCAAATAACAGGTACTTGGTTTATTTCCAGTCCTTTTTGTGACATAGTGATGATTTAAATATTTTGTTGTCAAAAGTTATCAAACTGTGCATACTCTTTGACTCAGCAGTGTTTCTATTGGGCCTATATCCCAAAGAGATCTTAAAGTAAGTAAAGGGACCAACATGTGCAAGAATGTTTGTAGCAGCCCTTTTTGTAGTGGCTAGAAACTGGAAACTGAGTGGATGCCCATCAATTGGAGAATGGCTGAATAAATTATGGTATATAAATGATATGGAATATTATTGTTCTATAAGAAATGACCAGCAGGATGATTTCAGAGAGGCCTGGAGAGACTTGCTGAACGAAATGAGCAGAACAAGGAAATCATTATGCATGGCAACAACAAGACTATATGATGATCAATTCTGATGGACATGACTCTCTTCAGCAATGAAATGCTTCAAACCAGTTCCAATTGGTCAGTGAAGAAGGCCATATACACCCAGAGAGAGGGATATGAAATGTGGACCACAACATAACATTTTGATACTCTCTATTGATGTTTGCTTGCATTGTGTTTCCTTTCTCAGATTTTTTTTTCTTGTAGACACGACTTTTCTTGCAGAGCAAGATAAGTGTGTAAATATGCATATATATATATATATACATATATATATATATTTGTTTTGTCAAGTATTTTAACATAATTAACATGTAGTGGACTTCCTGCCATCTAGGGGAGGGTTAGGGACTAGGGGGGAAAATTTGTAACAGAAAGCTTTGTAAGGGTCAATGTTGAAGAATTACCTATACATATGTTTTCCAAATAAAAAGCTTTAATAATAAAAAAGATACAAAAAATAAATAAATATGTTGTGGTCATTATGTCATTTAAGCCAATTGGGATTTATACCTGGAAGTGGTATGTATAGATGAATGGAGATTAAATTTTGAACTTTATTTGCTTAAATTGCTTTTCATAGTGGTTATACAATATATATGTCACCATTAATGTATTGTAATGTTTGTCTTTTAATAACCACTCTAATTCTAACTATTCTCATGACTGGGCCAGGAAGTTTAATTTATATTCCTGAAATATCATATGTGCTTCAAATAAAAGGGAATAGATCCTGAGCACAGGGAAGTGGAGCTGAGTAGCATGTGGCATAGTGATTCTCTAAACTGAGTGGTAGAATGATTTTCTTGTCAGAACTGAGGAACTTACTTGAATAAAAAGTAATTTTATCTGAGGACTTCTTTTATACTTTCTGCTAACATGAGTTTTTTTCTGTGGATCTTTGGATCTCAGATTCTATACAAATAAGCATTGAGGAAGTAAAAGACTCACTTGACAATGATGCAAACACTGAGCAATGAAAAAGGATAAACCCCACTTCTATCATTAATATTTAAATTTTGAGGTGGAGCAATTTCTTTAAAATATTCCCTGGAAACTGCCTAATGGGTTATACTTTCAGAAGATTGCAGTTATAAGTAAGTTGTTTTCATTGTATAACCCCTAAGGGATTATGCATGTTGTTTCAATCTTTTTTAAAATAAAAATATTCTTGAAGAATCACAATAGAAACTTATCAAGAATCACTAGAAAATCAACAAGTTGCCATAAATTGTAGGGATTTTACTGCTTTCAAAAGAAATACATCAATCTTTGCCTAAGTAAAGGATGTTCAGAAAGAATCAATATCTTCCTTTTTTTATATTCTCAGCCATGGAGTTATAATAAACTTCTACCTGATTTTTAAAAGTTTTCCATTTTCTTCTTGTGATAAAACATCTTCTTAATGACTGTTTACACTCTCAAAAGCAAAACAAGATAAAAACTCCTTTTGACTGATGTTTGCCATTGAAATATTTCTTTCTTTTAAATCAGTTCTGGCATTGAGAGTGTAAGTATAATTATTATTTCTTCAGTTTATTTAGCTCTTTGCTATAAGTAAACAAGGAATGAATCATTTATATGAAAGAAATCTTAAGCATAATCCAATTATATGGGAAAATAAGAATTCTAAGGTATCTTAGAGGTTGTTTAACTCAATCATCTAAAATGACTTTACAACATCTCCACTAAGTGGCCCATCTAGCTACTGTCTGGAAACTTTCAGTGATTAAGTGATTATTTCTTCCAAAAATAACTCATTTCTTTTTTACATAGTTCTATTTTTTACAGAATTTTTCTTATGCTGAGTTAAAATATATCTTCACATCTTCAAATCATTTTACTTCATTTTGTTTCTGTGTGGTTGATTTCAATTGAAGAACTCAATTCAACAAACATTCATTGTATATCTGCTGTGCAAGGTACAATAATACTCAGTAGGGTTTCAAAGACCAACCAACCAATCAAAAACAACAAAAATGATCCAAGTGTATGCTCAAGAGATGGACATTATACTGAGTGATAAGATGTGTAAACCAATGTAGGTTACATTAATGAGGAAGTGAGCAGTTAGAACGAAGTCTCCTTTTCCAAGATCCTTTCTGTATGTACCTTTGCTTGCCAGTTACTTCCTAACAGGTATCTTCTAGAAATGAACAATATATTAAACATGTCTGTCCAGAGAAGAGTAAACTGATATATTCTAGTCACTGAGAAGTGGTGATTGCAGTCTAAGATGACCTTTCACTTTTTTGGCTAGCATGTCACAGTTTTGAATAATCTTGAGCAAATGTGTGTGCAGTCCAATAAAACCACAGGATTTTCAAATGCATTGTTATCTAGCTATATCTTGTGTATCCTAAATTTGTATAGTTGGTTTTAGCCTATTGATGAGACTTTAAATTTATTTCTATTCAATTTCATTTTATTGGAGTAGGCCTTTTTATTCTAGGCTGCCCATAGTCTTTTAGAAACTTCATTCATTCTTCTAAATTGTTAACTCTTTCCCAATTTTGTGCCACTTATAAAATTTATAAGCATACCAACTATACTTTCATTAGGTTTGCAGTTTATTTTCATTTGGATTGAGAAAATCCATTCAACAATTTCAATATGGGTGAAATATGACTTGACAGAAATTTTTATGGGGAAGAAAGATATGGGGATTTAAGTGAACAAAAAATTTAGAGCAAGCCAATAGTGAAAAATGACTGTGAAAAAAATCTATCATACCCTAAGTGTTATATTAAGTAACATAGTGTTCAAAGTACAGAAGATGATTATTATAATGGACTTCATCCTAGTCAGAATAAAGGTAGAATATTGTATTTAATTTTATGTGCTGCATTTTAGGAAGTATATAAGCAAATTAGAAGGTGAGAAAACTGGCAGATTGGAAAGAATTCCGTATTCAAATTATTCTTACTAGAAGCTTTAAGCAGAGATGATATGAGTTGTACATATTACAGATTTGATTCTAGTTTAATTATGGCTGTGACTACATGGCCTTTTTACATTGAGGTGCTGTGCTTTTTCTAAGTCATCAATGGATCAACGAATAGGGTTCTTATGTCAAATTTTAGGCTTCATTATTTCTGTTATTGTTCCCACCATTCACACAGTCTTCATTTAATATTTTGATGTCAATCTTGTTGCTGAGCCTACAATATCTCTTCTTTTTCCATAAGTCATAGCCTATCACTCTATCTACACTCTATCTGCAATATATTTCCCAATTATATGCTCTGTTGTAAATAAAAGGCAGTATGGCATAAAGTGTCAAGAGCAGAATTTGAGATTAGGCAAGTTTAGGTTTAAAACCCACTAATATGACAGCTAATAGACCATGAATAAGTCATTCAAATTCTACGAGGCTGAATTTCTTCACCTATAAAATAACTATAGTTTATATATACTATTGCTCTTTAGAGATTCAATTAAGATTATATATGCAAACATTTTGCAAACCCCTAATCATTATATGAAAGTCAAATATAAAGCATACTACCACTGGAATAATCAATTCATAGAATCTCATCATTATGAGGAACCTAAAAGGCCATGCGTGCCAAATTAGGTCACATGAATTTGAGGGTGTTGGGCTAGATGATTTTCTTTTGTTCTCTATTGTACCCTCTTTACTTTATATTTGCCCTTCGTTCCATCACTCTAAAGAAGGCTACAATTAAACTTAGATACAAACAGATAGCTACAAAAATACACATATACACATGTGTACTTATTTTTTCCTGCCATCTGTTTCTCTGAAAATAGCAAAAAGTCCGTCTTTCCATGTATTTCTAAATCAACTAACTCACCCTTTACTTCATCACAAAAGTATTCCAAACAATTCATTTTATCTAAGAGATTGTCTATGAAAGTGATTTCTTCCCTCATTTTCTGCATTCCTTCTAATTTTAACTACATATGTTTTATTTATATAAGAACATTTTAATTTAAAATAATTGAAATTATTCTTTTTATATTTCAACAATGCTCTAATATTCTTTACAACAATTTGGAAAGAAATAATGATTTACTTACAATCTGGTACTTTCTTCTTCAATATTTTAAATGTTACTCTATTCTATTCCAAATCGAATATCCAAACTATGCTTAAAATGTACCATCAATAGGATTTCATAACCTTCCTGCATGAGCAGATTCTGAGACTTCAGTATTTTGCTGTCAAGAATTTCAGATTTGCTAATATAAAAGAAATGAGAAAACTATAAATGAAGGTAGATGGTTACCTTTCTAAGATTTTTATAGCTTTTCCTATAAAATAAGAAGAAAAAGCACAAATACAACAGAAAAGAAGAGGTAAGATAATTAGGTGTTGTCATAAAGTAATATTACTATATTGACTAGATTCCCTCTAGTCACAAGCTTATTTTTCTCTTTGGAAAATGACTAATAATTCCACCATTACATTTTATTTATTTATCTATCTATTTATTTGTGTGTTTATTTATTCAGTCATTTGTCTATCTATCTATCTACCTGTTTATTTATTTGCTTTTAGTTTTGTAACTGAGTTGCCAGGCCTCAGGTCATCAGGTCAAGTCAATGACACACAAATATTTATTAAGTGCTTTCTATGTGCCAGGCACTGTGCAAAATACTAGAAAAAAAAGACATGCATTCAAATTGCTAAGCAAAGACACTCATGTGAGGGGGAAAATTAGAGAAGTCTGGAGAATAAGGAATAGAATATGGCTGACGAGCACTTTTCTTAAAATGAAGATCTGGGGACTAAGAGGCCATAAAAATGGAGAATATTTTCATTATGAAAAGTTCAGAAGGCAAGTGAACTTCCAGAGAGATAAGACTTTTGTTGCATGGTGTACAATGACCATAAAATCAAGAAGATAGACTTTAGTGCTAGATAAATCCCTCCCATAATTAGGTTACAAAATCAATTTTTAGATATCTTTGCCTAATGGATAGGATACTCATCAGGAGGTCATTATAGTGTGATAAAAGGTGAACTATATTGGAACTAGAGGATCTAGTCCTTGGTCAAGTCATAGGATAATAAATCTAGAATTGGAAGGGACTTTAGAGTTCATTGGATGATAGAATGATAGATCTGTAGTTGAAAGAATCTTTAGAGGTCTATGAGTCCAACTTCTTTTATAGATTATTTTAGGAAGACTGAGGCCTGAATAGATGAAATGTCTTGCCTAAGATCATACAGGTTGTATGACAAGACTCAGCTTTATCATACCATCTGGGCCATAGTTTTTCCTCTGTGTATATAAGTTGAATTGTACCATTTTTTTCTCTAAAATCCCTTCCTCCTTTAGTGCTATGAAATCTGACTTTCACCGTGGAAGCGCAACTATTTTTTTTTAATTTTTTATTTTTAGTGAAGCCTTAGTCAATAGTCAAACAATACCCTAAAGGAATTAGCTATAAGGAGAAGTGGGGTTTGAGAAGAGAGATACATAAGGCAGAGTGGGATTAGGAGAGATACTACATGGCATGGTGGAGAAGAAAGGGGAAAGGAACCAGGAGACAGAGTCTGGTCTTAGACTGACCCAAGAGGGAAAGAGTGATGGCATGGGCCATAAGCAGATTAACAGGAAAAATTTAGCCTCAGGGACTTAACATAACTAGGATTTCTGACTGGATTACTTGACCAGAGGGTGGGATTATTGAGCCCAAGAACCTAATGAGAAAATTATTTAGAATTTAGATCATAGCCCATTCCCATTGTATTTTCAAAGAAGTGGGAGGGGAAATTGAAAGGTAATAAGCAATGTAAATCAGCAGCCATGGGACAGCTATCTATTTTCTCTATACAGCAAGAAAGACCAAAAGGTACAAAACATGCAAAACACTGACAAATAAGTAACATGAAATTCAGTAATGTGTCAAAAGTAAAGGAATAACCTGTTTTTTTTTTCTTTATACTACTTTTTTTATCTTCAAACTAGTCTTCAAAGATTATTTTTCAAATTTAGGGGTGGGGGGAGAGAGACAGAGAGAGAGAGACAGACAGAGAGAGAGAGACAGAGAGAGAGAGACAGAGAGAGAGAGACAGAGACAGAGAGTGAGACAGAGACAGAGACAAACAGAGACAGACAGAGAGACAGAGAGAGACACACACACAGACATGCAAACACACAGACATAGACACACTCTAATAGACAGACAGAGAGACAGAAAGGGAGAGCGAGAGGGAGAGGAAGGAAGGGAGGGAGAGAAATGAGAATCTTGTCTCAGAAACTGAATGAGACTTACAAAAGTTTCACAAGAAAGATCAATAATATAAAAATAATATTAAGTAGAAAAGATGTTGAGGGCAAAACTCACAAGGTATAATCAAATAGGTAGAAATCATATTGATACTTTATCTGGAAATTTAGGCAGAACTAGAAGCTTTAGGTTCCTAAGACAAAAAATGCAGGAAGATATATATCTAGTAATCACATATACAGCCTATGTAGTCATCAAAATTCATCTTAAATAGAAATTTATGTCAATGTTCTATCTAAAATTTTAAAACAAAAAAACCCTAAAATATCCTCTGGCTTTAAATTATAAACTTAAACTTATAAACAACTGTAGATAGCTTTCCACATTGCATTGCAAAGTCATTGCAAATGTTCATTTGTTTCTTTTAATTTTTGTTTTGTTTAGTGTTGTGTATTTGTTTTTGTAGGAGTTTTGATTTCATTGATTTAATTTTCTACTTTCTGAAAGTAGAAGTAAAAATAAAGGATATAGAAGAAAGTTGTCTATCCCTTAAATAATGTTTGATATCTTGGAAGATTGTTGACTAGGATTTGAGAAGTTAACTAATTTATCCTTGGTTAAGGCTGCCTATGCATATTCTTCCATTGTGTCCCAAAAGTGTAACTTCAGGCCAGATATTTTTGTTTTGTTTTGTTTTGTTTTGTCTTTTAATCCAAATATGGCTATATATTTCCTAAGTCAAAATGTACAGGTTATACTGGAGGATTCTGACAAAAATTATCCATTGGAGAAGCAAATGGCAAACCGTTCCAGTATATCTGCTAAGAAACCATCATGAATAGGACTAAAAATGATAAAAGATATGACTTTGGAAGATGAACCCCACAGGCCAGAAGGTGTCCAATATTCTTCTTGTTAAGATGAACTTCATAAACTGTTGGACATATTTGAATGATTGAACAAAAACAACAACCAATGCCTCTCTATATTTATTTTACGTCCTTTAAAAAGAGGTGCTAGATAAAATCAATAACTGAAGTACACATTTTTATGTCAAATAATCCTACACAATCAAATCAACCATACAAATGCATTGGCTACATGAATTGCAGATTCAGTATTAAGGATGTATCCCAAATTTTGACTGAACTTTAAATGTAAGAATATTTAGACTGTATAAATATCGTTCAAACTTTCCTTTGATACAAGGAACAAAATCTCCATTATCATTTATCAAAATTCATAAATGGAATGTTATAAAATATTATCTTTCAATAATGACCATCTAATCAAATAGTTTGAGAAATACTTTGCTCAATTTCTCATCTTCCAGCATTATCATCAAAGGGAGAGAAATGAGAATCTTGTCTCAGAAACTGAATGAGACTTAAAAAAGTTTCACTTTTGAAGTGAAGAGATAATTCAGACTTGATTTTATACAAATCTTTCATCTCAAAAGTTGGATAACAACTCATGACTAAGTGATATAGTTAGAAGAGCAACCTTAGGCCTCTGAATTCAATTCCAAATTGTTTCCCAGTATAACAAAAATTCTCATGGGGATGTTGTATCTATGCATACTGGACAAAGAAGAAACAAAGAGATGTATTCAGAGAAATCTGTTAGGAATTATATTAACTGATGTGGAATGATATGAATAGAATTGGAATAATTTTCACAGTAACTACAAAATTAAGGGGGAAAGTTTTTGAAAATTTTGATGCAATGCCCAAATCCATAAGACTTATAAAGATCTCATGAAAACACATTAAATTATGTTTTTAAAAAGCCATCTGTAGATAATGATGAATGTTGGAGGGGTTGTGGGAAAGCTGGGACACTAATATATTGTTGGTGGAACTGTGAACAGATCCAACCATTCTGGAGAGCAATTTGGAGCTATGCTCAAAAAGTTGTCAAACTGTGCATACCATTTGACCTAGCAGTGTTTCTATTGGGCTTATATCCCAAAGAGATCTTAGAGGAGGGAAAGGGACCCACATGTGCAACAATGTTTGTGCAGCCCTTTTTGTAGTGGCTAGAAACTGGAAACTGAAGGGATGCCCATCAATTGGAGAATGGCTGAAAAAATTATGGTATATGAATGTTATGGAATATTATTGTTCTGTGAGAAACGACCAGCAGGATGATTTCAGAGAGGCCTGGAGAGACTTGCATGATCTGATGCTGAGTAAAACAAGCAGAACCAGGAGATCATTATACACGGCAACAACAATACTATATGAGGATCAATTCTGATGGACATGATTCTCTTCAACAATGAAATGTCTCAAACCAGTTCCAATTGTTCAGTGAAGAAAGCCATATACACCCAAAGAGAGGGATGTGAAATGTGGACCTCAACATAACATTTTCATGCTCTATATCGATGTTTGCTTGCATTGGGTTTCCTTTCTCAGATAGTTTTTGTTCATGTAGATACGATTGTTTTTGCATAGCAAGATAATTATGGAAATATGTGTGTATGTATACATATATATATATATGCATATATATATATATATATTCGACTTGTCAAGTATTTTAATATAACTAACATGTAGTGGACTTCCTGCCACCTAGGGGAGGGGAGGGGACTAGGGGGAACATTTGTAATGGAAAGGTTTATTAGGATCAATGTTGAGGAACTATCCATACATATGTTATCTAAATAAAAAGCTTTAAAAAAAAGCCATGTGTAAATATATTTCATTTAATTATGCTTTTATTATAAAGGATAAAATTTATTATATTTACTTTTGAAAAGAATTTGGAAGAGGAAAGAGAACTACTTGAGACACAACAAAGAATAGGCAATAAAAAGATATCATCATATAGTTATTTTTTTTAATGAACAAAAGAAACCACAAAGAGGTTTGGAAGAAATGGAGCAAACATAAAACTGTGAAACTGAGTTTATTTTCTTATTATACTTTTGAAATGCAAACTATACATAATATATTTATGATATCATGTAATTATTTTTCCTTGTTCAATATGGAAATATTTATATTTTATATTTATCAAATACACATCTACAAACATTTTAAACCACTGAATAAAATAGGAAATCAAAGCAGCTATCTAAATGTTTCAGACATACAAAAACCTCAAATTTGTCTGTTATATGGATTTTTTCAAATTAAAAAATAAACCTGAATTACTCTATACTTTCCTAAATTTTTATTTCACTATTCTCATGTAGATATCACCTCAGTGATTTTGATTTGTTACATATGAAGAAAGAAAAATTGTGTTTTGTCTCAAAATAGAAAATTATGCCTCCTACGTTGTGGTTTAAACTTACTTTAATAGATTCATTAGTATTACTGTCTATGTCTGAAAAATAGATGTTAGATATTTCTCCAAAACTGCACTGTGGTCTAAAAATAATCTAAATATTATGAGAAAGAAATAAACAGGTTGTTAGCAATATTTTGACACCTTAAGAATGAAAGAAAAAGTAAATATTTTCAGAGTTGATTTCTCACAATTCTTATAATGAACCTACCTAGTGAGGACAATGGTATAGTCATCACATAAAATATGCCTTGGAAATTAACTACTGAAAACTCTCCATTCATTTCTAAACTGAAGAGAATGCTTTATTGATATTTAAAGTGAACAATTAAGAAGTCAGAAGAAAAATATTGACACTCCTTGAGACTTTGCAGGGTGAACTAGAAAATAGTTTGTTTTTCTTTACCAGATTATAAAGAAGCATTCATTGCATAATGGAAAAATAATGAAGCAGATGTTTCTGGGATAAAAAAAAAATGGATGTGTAAAACTGGTTCTTGAAGAGAAATCTAATTAGTCCTATCAATGATTCCTAAAAGCCCCAAGGCAGTTGATATTCATGGCCATTGGTAATGAAAGGTGGAAACATTTTGACTCCTTTTTGGCAGGAGAAATAAAAAAAAAATTAAGTTTTCTATAATTAAAGAGGTCTATAGACTCAAGAATATTCTGAGATTTTCTTATTTCTCTATTACAGAGAATAAAATGATGCTTAAAATTATTTACTTAATAGCATTTCATTTTTCCCCAATTACATGTAAAGATAGTTTTTAACATTTATTTTTGTAACATTTTGAATTCCAAATTTTTCTCCCTTCTTCATTTCTTCCCTGTCCCAAAGACAGCTGGTAATGTAATATAAATTATACATGTACAATCAAATTGCACATATTTGCACATCAGCTTGTGAAAGCAGCATCAGAAGAAAAGGGAAGAATCACAAGGAAAAAAATTAAAACAGTGAAAATAGTTTGCTTCAATCTGTATTTAGAGTTTTGGTTCTTTTTTCTTAATATGGATGGCATTTTCTATCACAAGTCTATTGAAATTGTCTTGGATCACTATATTGCTGAGAAGAACTAAGTCCCTAATGAATTGAAATGGATAAATTTAATATTTCTACCTTTTTACATTTGATTGGGAGATTTTGATGTCCTAATATATGATCATTTTTTTCTGTAGTTTTCATAGACCACTAAGAAAAAGATATATTTCTTTCTAGCCCCATTTAATTTTCTCTAGAGATCTACATAGTTAAATTTTAAAAAATCTATTCACCTCCTTAATTTTTTTCTTATTTATTTTTGATTAGTTTTATCTAGTTCTTAGAGAAGGAGGTCGAAGCCCCCCTCTAGTATAGTTTTGCTGTCTATTTCTTTTTATAACTCACTTAACTTCTCCTCTTAAGAATCTGGATGCTATACCATTTGGTGTGTATATATATATATATATATATATATATACACACACATAGAGAGAGATAAAGATACAGATATAGATATTGTTTCATTTTCTATGGTACATTTAGCAAGATGTTTACTTATTTTACTTAGATCTATGTTTGATTCTGCTTTGTCTGTGATCAGGACTGCTACCTGTACTTTTTTTTTTTTAAACTTTAGTTGAAGCATAATATATTCTTTTGTAGCCTTTTGTCTTTATTCATTGTATATCTCTCTGCTTCAAATGTGTTTCTTGTAAGTAGCATATTTTAGGATTTAATTTTAAAAACCTATTCTGATACCCCCTTTTGTTTTATGGGGGAATTTATCCCATTCACATTCACAGTTATAATCACTATGTATTTCTCTCTATCCTATTTTCCCCCATTTATATTCTTCTTTCTTGTTTTACCCTGTTGCTCCTCACCAGTGTTTTAAAATTTTTTTTTGATCTTTTCTACAAGTTATTTTTGAGCTTGAGACAAATGTATATTCCCTTTCAAAATTTCACATAAAGGCATCTTGCCATTGTTGTTCTCATCTAAGTTTGTGTTTTGATCTTTATATTGAATAGAAAGCAGCTTTGTATGACCAGAGATCTTTTCTTTTTAGCTTATTTTGTGACTTTTAAAATTGAGCTTTGCTGTTGGGCCACAGGGGTCACTGACTCAAACTTCTTCTGTGAGAGATCAGGGACCTGATTGCTGACTTAGCACTCTTGTGTCTCAAATGCTAGTGGCTTGCCTATTGCACTAGTATAGTCTAGTCTAGTCTCTCCTTTTGCACTGTGATTCTGATTACACTGGTAATTTGACTTCTGAGCTGGGATTGGAGCCCTCACAATTGACTTGTTCTGCAACTAACCTGCTGAGTGGTAGTTTGCCCTGAGGCAATTCTGGTAATTAACTTCCGGTACCAGGGCCAGATGGGCTAAGGCCTTGTGTTAGCAATGGGTTATAAACTGCCTTTTACAAAAAGGCAGATCTGCCAGAGCACCTGCAAAGAATCAGGGCAGAGTGTCCCAAGTGCCTCAGAAACTCTCACCAGCTGTTTTGAGTTTCTGCCATGCTGAGCCCCGCCCAGTTTCCTGCCCTGTCTCCCCAAGCCACTCACCTCCCCCCTGCCCACTGAAACAGACCTCTATGGAGTTCT
Source organism: Myrmecobius fasciatus (assembly GCA_023553655.1). Lineage (NCBI taxonomy): Eukaryota > Metazoa > Chordata > Mammalia > Dasyuromorphia > Myrmecobiidae > Myrmecobius > Myrmecobius fasciatus. Next base: position 19,575 of record JAJPUD010016153.1, on the reverse strand, counting down.
TCAAAGGTAACTTCAGCAAGCAGAATTTCTTAGTCCAAATATTTCTGGGTTCGTTGACTTAAAGATCAGTTCAGAGGCTTATTTTACTGTTGACTTGAGAGAAGGTCAGAGGAGAACACAGAGAATCACTCACTCCGCCATCTTGGCTCCACCTCTCTCTCTTATGTACATATCTTATTAAAAACAGACAACAAGGGGGGTGGAGCAAAGATGGCGGAATGAAGACATGACTCTCTGTGTCCTTCTCTGACCTTCTCTCAAATCAACAGTAAAATATGCCTCTGAACTGATCTTTAAGTCAATGAAGCCAGAAATATTTGGACTACAAAACACTGCTTGCTGAAGTTACCTATGAAGAACCTCATAAAGGTCTGTTTCAGTCTGGCAGGGGGGAGGTGAGCGGCATCCAGGAGACAGGGCAGGAAACTGGGCAGGACTCAGCACGACAGAAACTCTAAACCCCTGGGGAGTGTAACTGAGGCACTCGGGACACTCTGCCCGGATTGTGGGCAGGTGCTCTGGCAGATCTGCCTTTTGTAAAAGGCAGTTTGTAACCCATTGCAAAAGCAAGGTCCTAGCCTGACCAGCCCCGCACCAGAAGTTAATTAGCAGAATTGCCCCAGGGCAAACTACCACAGCTACTGCCTCTCTGCTTTGCACAAACCCCAAACTTTTTTTTTTTTTAAACGAGTAAGAAGCAGAAGAGAGCTCTTATACAGACAGCTTTTATGAAGAGAAAAAAGGGCAGATCCCAGATCCTGAGGTTCCTATAGGCAAAGCAACTCCAGAGGAAGCCATCAAGGGAGATATAACCTGGTGCCCCTTTCAAAAGGCCTTCCTGGAAGATTGCATAAAGAATTTCAAAAGAGAGCTAGATGATAAATGAGGAAATGACCTGAGATCAGTGCAAGAAGCCCTCCAAAAAAGATATGATAAAGAAACCAATTTACTGAAAATTAAAACTGGTGAATTGGAAAAAGAATGCACTCAACAAAAAAAATTCAATTGGCCAGTTACAAAAGGAGCTTAAAAAGGTAACTGAAGAAAACAACACTTTAAAAATAAGAATTATAGAGCACCAGCCCTGAAGTCAGGAGGACCTGAGTTCAAATCTGGTCTCAGACATGTAACAGCTGTGTGACCCTGGGCAAGTCACTTAACCCCAATTGCCTCAGCAAAAAAAAATAAAATAAAATAAAATAAAAATAAAAAAAATAAGAATTGAACAAATGCAAGTGAATGACTCAATAAGACTTCAAGAATCAGTCAAACAAAAACATAAAATGAAAAATTAGAAGAAAATATGAAATATCTCCTAGGAAAAGCAACTGACTTGGAAAATAGATCTAGGAGAGACAATCTTAGGATTATTGGACTTCCTGAAAGTCATGCTGAAAAAAAGAATCTAAACACTATCTTCCAGGAAATCCTGAAAAAAAAACTGCCCTGTGGTTGTAGAATCAGAATGCAAAATCACCATTGAAAGAATTCACTGATCACCTCCTAAAAGAGACCCCAAAATTAAAACCCCAGGGAATATCATGGCTAAATTTCAGGACTATGGCATCAAGGAAAAGATTTTGCTAGCATCTAGAAAGAAACAATTCAAATACTGAGCATCTATAATTAGAATCACACACGATCTGTCAGCTTCCATATTGAAGGATCAAAGGGCCTGGAATGAGATATTCTGAAAGGCAAAGGAACTTGGATTACAGCCAAGAATAACCTATCCAGCTAGAATGAGCATTATCCTCCAGGGAAGAAGATGGTCATTTAATGATATAGGTGAATTTCACCTATTTCTAATGAAAAGACCAGATCTGAACAAAAAATTTGACCTCCAAACACAGAACTCAAGAGAACCATAAAAAGATAAAAAGGAAAGGACTCTTGAGAACTTTATTTCTACTATGGGGATACTTAAAGATTGGGGGTATAATTAGATAGTACTTCAATAATATGAAAAACAAAACTGGAGGGGGAAAGATTATCATGCCGGGGGAAAGAGGGAAAAGGTGGTAAAATAAGATTTTAAAAAAGCAGGTAAAAATAAGGTAAAATCTCATGAAGAGGCAAAAAAAACCTAATATAATTTTTTTTATTAAAGCTTTTTATTTGTATAATATATGTATGGGTAGTTCCCCGGCATTGATCTTTACAAAGCTTTCCATTACAAATTTTACCCACAGTCCCCTCCCCTCACCTAGATGGCAGGAAGTCCACTTCATGTTAATAATGTTGAAATGCTTGAGAAATTATGCAAGAAAAATCCTATCTACAAGAAAAAAAAAGAATCAGAGAAAGGCAACACAATGCAAGCAAATGTCAATAGAGATCATAAAAATGTTACATTGTGGTCCATATTTCATTTCCCTCTCTCTGGGTGTATATGGTTTTCTTCAGTGAACAATTGGAACTGGTTTGAGACAATTCTTTGTTGCAGAGAGCCATGTCCATCAGAATTGATCATCATATAATATTGTTGTTGCCGTGTATAATGATCTCCTGGTTCTGCTCATTTCACTCAGCATCAGTTCATGCAAGTCCCTCCAGGCCTCTCTGAAATCGTCCTGCTGGTCGTTTCTTACAGAGCAATAATACTCCATAACATTCATATACCATAATTTATTCAGCCACTCTCCAATTGATGGGCATCCCTTCAGTTTCCAGTTTCTAGCCACTACAAAAAGGGCTGCCACAAACATTCTTGCACAGTGGGTCCCTTTCCCTCCTCTAAGATCTCTTTGGGATATAGGCCCAGTAGAAACACTGCTGGGTCAAAGGGTATGCACAGTTTGATAACTTTTTGAGCATAGCTCCAAATTGCTCTCCAGAATGGTTGGATCCGTTCACAGTTCCACCAACCATGTATTAGTGTCCCAGTTTTCCCACATCCCCTCCAACATTCATCGTTATCTTTTCCTGTCATTTTAGCCAATCTGACAGGTGTGTAGTGGTACCTCAGAGTTGTCTTAATTTGCATTTCTCTGATCAATAGTGATTTGGAGCAACTTTTCATATGACTACAGATGGTTTTAATTTCATCATCTGAAAATTATCTGCTCATATCCCTTGACCACTTATCTATTGAAGAGTGACTTAAATTCTTATATATATGAGACAATTCTCTATATATTTTAGAAATGAGGCTTTTATCAGAACCACTAAATGTAAAAATGATTTCCCAATTTCATGCTTCCCTCCTAATCTTGTCTGCATTTGTTTTGTTTGTACAGAAACTTTTTAACTTAATATAATCAAAATTATCCGTCTGGTGTTCAATTAAAAACCTAATATAATTGAGAGAAAGAAGGGAGGGAGATGAGCATTGTGTAAATCTTACTTGTATCAGATTGGGCTCTAAGTGTATATCAGACACATTTGGTTTCACAAAGAAACTTGTCCTTTCTTATAGGGAAGTGGTAGGGAAAGGAGGAAAAGAAAGGAATAGACTAGTAGAAGGAAAAATAGAAGAATCAGGGAAAAGAAATAAAAAAGGGGGAGGGGCAATAAAAGGGGAAGGATTGTTTGGGGGAGGGGGTCATCAAAAGCAAAATACTGAGGAGGGGGGAAGGGAGAAAGGGGAAAGGAAAGGGAAAAACATAACTTGGGTAAATAAGATGGCAGGACATAAAGAATTAGTTATCCTAAATGTGAATGTGAAAAGGATAAACTCTCCCATAAAGCGGAAGTACATATCAGATTGGATTAAAAACCAGAATCACACAATATGCTGTCTACAAGAAACACATCTAAAGCATAGTGACACATACAGGGTGAAGGTAAAAGGCTGGAGCAGAACCTATTATGCTTCAGGTGAACAAAAAAAAGCAGGGGTAGCAATCCTTATCTCAGATCAAGTAAAAGCAAAGATACATCTAATCAAAAGAGATAAGGAAGGAAACTATAATTTATTAAAGGGCACCATAGATAATGTAGCAATATCAATACTAAATATATATGCACCAAGTGCAATAGCATTCAAATTGCTAGGGGAGAAATTAAGAGAGATGCAAGAAGAAATAGACAGCCAAACTATACTAGTGGGGGATCTCAACCGTGCTCTCTCAGAATTAGGTAAATCAAACCACAAAATAAATAAGAAAGAAACTAGGAGGTAAACCAATTGTTAGAAAAGTTAAGTATGATAGATCTCTGGAGAAAATTGAATGGAGACAGTAGGGAGTTTACTTTTGTCTCAGCAGTTCATGGAACTTATAAAAAAATTGACCATGTATTAGGGCATAAAAACCTCAAAATCAAAGGTAGAAAGGCAGAAATAGTAAATGCATTTTTTTTCAGATCATGATGCAATAAAAATCACATGCAATATAAAGACAGGAGAAAATAGACCAAACGTTAATTGGAAATTAAATAATCTAATCCTGAAGAATGAATGGGTGAAAGAGCAAATCATGGACGCAATTACTAATTTCATCCAAGAGAATGACAATGAGACAACATACCAAAATTAGTGGGATACTGCCAAAGCGGTTTTAGATGGCAATTTTATATCTCTAGATGCTTACTTGCATAAAAATAGAGAAAGAAACGATCAACAAATTGGGCTTATTATTAAAAAAAAAAAACTAGAAAAAGAACAAATTAAAAACCCTCAATTAAATGCCAAATTGGAAATTCTAAAAATAAAAGGAGAAATTCATAAAATTGAAAATAAGAAAACTATTGAATTAATAAATAAAACTAAGAGTTGGTTCTACGAAAAAACCAACAAAATAGATAAGCCTTTAGTTAATTTGATAAGAAAAAGGAAAAAGGAAAATCATATTGTTAGTCTCAAGAATGATAAGGGAGAACTTTCCTCCAATGAAGAGGAAATTAGAGCAATATTTAGGAGTTACTTTGCCCAACTTTATTCCAGTAAGTTTGATAATCTAAATGAAATGGAGGAATATCTACAAAAATATAGATTGCCCAGGTTAGCAGAAGAGGATATAAATTATTTAAATAGCCCCATATGAGAAAAAGAAATAGAACAAGCTATTAACCAACTCCCTAAGAAAAAATCTCCAGGGCCAGATGGATTTACATGTGAATTCTACCCAACATTCAAAGAACAATTAATTCCAATAATATACAAACTATTTGAGAAAATAGGGACAGAAGGTATAATAAAAATTCCTTCTATGATACCGATATGGTGCTGATAGCTACACAAGGTAGGCTGAAAATAGAGAGAGAAAACTATAGACCAGTTTCCCTAATGAATATTGATGCAAAAATCTTAAGGTATTAGCAATGAGATTACAGAATGTCATCACCAGAATAGTATACTATGACCAAGTAGGGTTTATAACAGGAATGCAGGGCTGGTTCAACATTAGGAAAACTATCAGCATAATCAATTATATTAATAACCACACTAACAAAAACAATATGATTATCTCAATAGATTCAGAAAAAGCATTTCATAAAATCCAAAACCCATTCCTATTAAAAAACACTAGCAAGTATAGGAATAAATAGGCTTTTCCTTAAAATGATCAGGAGTATCTACTTAAAATGATCAGCAAGCATCGTATGTAATGGAGACAAACTAGAACCATTCCCAACAAGGCTGCCCACTGTCATTATTACTATTTAATATTGTATTGGAAATGTTAGCTTTGACAGTAAGAGAAGAAAAAGAGTTAAAAGGAATTAGAGTAGGTAATGAAGAAACCAAATTATCACTCTTTGCAGATGACATGATGAACCCTTAGAGAACCCTAGAGACTCAACTAAAAACGTACTAGACACAATTCACAACTTTAGCAAAGTTGCAGAATACCAAATAAATCCACATAAATCATCAGCATTTTTACATATTACCAACAAAGTTCAGCAGCAAGAGATACAAAAAGAAATTCCATTCAAAATAACTGTTGATAGTATAAAATATTTGGGAATCTATTTGCCAAGGAACAGTCATCAACTATGTGAACTAAACTGGAAAATACTTGTCACACAAATAAAATCAGACCTAGTCAATTGGAAAAACATTAAATGCTCATGGGTAGGCCAAGTGAATATAATAATAATGACAATACTACCCAAACTCATTTACTTATTTAGAGCCATACCAATCAAACGCCCAAGAACTTATTTTGTAATTTTAGAAAAAAACAGTAGCAAAGTTCATTTGGAAGAACAAAAAGTCAAGAATTTCAAGGGAATTAATGAAAAAAAGGCTGAGCAAGGTGGCCTTGCTGTACCAGATCTAAAACTATATTATAAAACAGCGGTCATCAAAACCATTTGGTACTGGCTGAGACATAGAGTAGTCCATCAGTGGCATAAGATAGGATCTCAGGACAAACTAGGCAATAACTTTAGCAATTTAGTATTTGATAAACCCAGAGACCCCAGCTTCTGGGATAAGTACTCACTAGTTGGCAAAAACTGCTGGGAAAATTGGAAATTAGTAAGGAAGAAATTAGGGCTTGACCCATACCTAACACCACATACCAAGATAAGATCTAAATGGGTTCGTGATCTAGATATAAAAAGTGATATTATAAGCAAATTAGAGGAACATAGGATAGTTTAACTCTCAGACCTGAGGAGATGGAATAAAGTTATGTCTGAAGATGACTTGGAACTCTTTACTGAACACTAGACAGATAATTTTGATTATATTAAGTTAAAAAGGTTTTGTACAAACAAAACTAAGGCAGACAAGATTAGGAGGGAAGCATCAAATTGGGCAATCATCTTTACATATAAGGGTTCTGATAAAGGCCTCATTTCCAAAATATATAGAGAATTGCCTCATATTTATAAGAATTCAAGCCATTTTCCAGTAGATAAATGGTCAAATGATATGAAAAGAATTTTCAGATGATGAAATTAACACCATTTCTAGTCATATGAAAAGGTGCTCTAAATCACTATTGATCAAAGAAATGCAAATTAAGACAACTCTGAGGTACCACTATACACCTGTCAGATTAGCTAAAATGACAGGAAAAGATAAAGACAAATGTTGGAGGGGATGTGGGAAAAGAGGGACATTGATACATTGTTGGTAGAACTGTGAATGGATCCAACCATTCTGGAGAGCAATTTGGAACTATGCTCAAAAAGTTATCAAACTATGATAAACCTTTGACCCAGCCATCTTTTTATTGGGACTATGTCCCAAAGAGATCTTAAAGGAAGGAAAGGGCCCCACATGTGCAAAAATATTTGTGGCAGCCCTTTTTGTTGTGGCTAGAAACTGGAAACTGAATGGATACCTATCAATTGAGAGTGGCTGAATAACTTATGGTATATGAATATTATGGAATATTATTGTTCCGTAAGAAACAACCAGCAGGACGATATCAGTGAAGCCTGGAGAGACTTGGCATGAACTGATGCTGAGTGAAGTGAGCAGAACCAGGAGATCATTATACACGGCAACAACAATATTATATGATGATCAATTCTAATGAACATGGCTCTCTTCAACAATGAAATGTTTCAAACCAGTTCCAATTGTTCAGTAAAGAAGGCCATATACACCCAGAGAGAGGGATATGAGATATGAAATACAACATATCATTTTCATGTGCTCTATTGTGTTTGCTTGCATTGGGTATCCTTTTTCAGGTATTTTTTGTTCATGTAGATAAAATTGTTCTTGCACAGCAAGATGAGTATGGAAATATGTATACATCTATTCGACTTCTCAAGTATTTTAATATAATTAACATGTAGTGGAATTCCTGCCATCTAGGGGAGGGGAGAGGACTGGGGGGGAATTTGTAATGGGAAGCTTTGTAAGGGTCAATGTTGAAGAACTACATATGTTATACAAATAAAAAGCTTTAATAAAAAAGACAGCAAAATGTTTATAATGTTTCACAAGTTTCTTGTGTATCCATATTTTGCTGGGCAGCTTCTCATTTTCTACATATCATTTCTATTTGTAACTATGGAATTCATTTTTAGTGTTTTCCAATATTCTATCAATTTATATTCTGAATCATCCATAAATCTAGTAAATATGCCAGATTATTCTTGGCTCTCCTTTTCTTTTTTTTCACACATTATAAACAGGAATGTTCACTTTTCTCATCTTTCCCACCTGCTGCCACACACCCCATAAAGTGTGCTATCATTTCTGTTTCAATAACAACTTTCTCTGTGGGAGCAAGATTAAATTTGAGAATAGTAGTTGATTGCATTATATTGTTTATTCCCATACCAAGATTAATATCATCACAAATTGTTGGAACTTTTATTTAAATTAAACTATGTTAGAAAATAGTAGTGAGAAATGGTGGACATGGTGAGCTCTGGATGAGGTAACAGCTAAAACAGAATAACACAGAAATTCTAGATGGGATAGGATAGTATTGTGCTTTTTTCAGAAATAAAAGAGCTTTAAAAGTTAATTCATTATTCTTATAGTGAATACATAGACAGTATGAATATTTCACTGGATACCTGGAACTGATGTCTGACCTTGCCGTTGCTAATATATTCTGTGCTAAAGAGATTCAGTTTTCTTTAGGCCATGAAAATCTTCTGGAGCACTCCAAATACCCTCTTACACCATGAAAATTTCTGGGACAAGAGAGATGGATTTATATTTGAAGAGCCCAAGGACTCCTGAGGTTGCTAGTGAGCAAATCTTATTGACAGTGTTGTGATGCTTTGTCACCCTGTTTTCTGAGTTTTCACATAATCCTGGACCCAACAGGTAACAGCAAAAGAAGATATTTCTTAGACTCCATTAAACTCCTGCAATGACTTAAGTTAATCCCATCCCAAAGGTAATTTTCTTTTTCTTTTTTCAGCAGAACACAGTGAGGAGGGTTAGACAGTCTCTAGAGAGATGATTCATTTGTGCTCTCATGTACATAAAAATTTATAGAATTACTAAAAGAGGCTATGAAACTTGTATACTGAAGAATATTTCAGGATATATAAGCATTTGAATAAGAATGCCTCTAAGTGATGAATGTTATTGTTGTGTATCTAAAAGAAAGCTGAAGTAGCACATTTGCTATTCATTTCCATACAATTTGTAAAGTTATTACCTATTTGGAATATTACCCTGTTTTCTTCTTGTATATCATAAAAATTTATGATGTATACCCTCCAAAAGCTTATGTAAAAAAGCATGAATAACAATAAAAGTATGATTTGCAATGGGACTAAGTGTTACATCTTCATTTTTAATTACTTTTTTCTTGTCAATAAACTCAATAAAACATAGAATGAAGAGTCTCTTAACAGCTAAAGAACAGAGATTGATGAGTTGCATATTAATACATAACTATCCACTATACTGTTAATCAGAATCCTTATAGTGACATTGTTTTACTTCCCATCATGACTCTGGGTCAGATTTAATGAAGATTGGGGGTGGTGGCTTACATATTGCTTATGTAGTTTACATTCTCTCAGAGAGAAAGAAAGAACTTTGAAAATGTTCTGAGTCCTTTGTGATCTTACATACTTTAATCATAGTTGGCTAGTGTGCTAGTGTGTGCATGATTCATAGATTGTACCGTCATATGATATTACATTTTGCAATATGAAATATAATGTGACATATTCTCCTCCTAAGAATGGGTCCCATTTAATGAGGCAACATCTAGACAGATTGAAGCAGAAGGGTAAGGAAAGGAAAGGTATTGCTATGTCAGAAGCTTTACAAAAAAAATAATAAAATAAAAGTCAAATCCAAAGAAACAACATTAAAAAAGGAGATGCTAAAATAGTTCTTCCAAATAATAAAGACATGGGGTTTATCTATTTTAACTTACAATTTGCATATGGCATATATGGTAGAAATCAACAATAAATGATGCCAAAATAGTCCATTACTAGAATACTGAATCAGTTCCCAAACCATGATACATGAAGCTTGGCATAAAGAACTACCTTCCAGCTGTTCACAGAAGTTATCCTCACAGAATGTGTTCAGAAAACTCAGTAAATGATGCACACTTCTTGTGTCCCTAGAGAACTCTAAAATGGCATGCTCTCATTCCTTCAATACAGCATCCAAGCTTTACAGCATTTCCATTCTATATCCCTCAGAAATTAGTG
>JAJPUD010016152.1:20790-35022 GCA_023553655.1 Myrmecobius fasciatus | reverse complement strand
TTCTATTGGGCTTATATCCCAAAGAAATCATAAAGGAAGGAAAAGGCCCCACATGTGCAAGAATGTTTGTGGCAGCCCTTTTTGTAGTGGCTAGAAACTGGAAATTGAATAGATGCCCTTCAATTGGAGAATGGCTGCATAAATTATGGCATATGAATATTATGGAATATTATTGTTCTGTAAGAAATGACCAGCAAGATGATTTCAGAGAGGCCTGGAGGGACTTGCATGAACTGATGCTGAGTGAAATGAGCAGAACCAGGAGATCATTATACATGGCAACAACAGTACTATATGACGATCAATTCTGATGGACATGGCTCTCTTCAACAATGAAATGTTTCAAACCATCTCCAATTGTTCACTGAAGAAAGCCATATACACCCAGAGAGAGGGATGTGAAATGTGGACCACAACATAACATTCTCCTACTCCTTGATTGATGTTTGCTTACATTGTGTTTCCTTTATCTGATATATTGTTTGTGTAGACAAGATTTTTATTGCACAACAATGACAAGTTTGGAAATATGTATACATATATTCGATTTGCCAATATTTTAACATAATTAACATGTAGTGGATATCCTGCCATCTAGGGGAGGGGTGGGGAGTTGGGGGAAAAATTTGTAACGGAAAGCTATGTAAGGGTTATTGTTGAAGAATTACCCACACATATGTTATGCAAATAAAATTTAAAAAAATAAAATTTAAAAAAAAACACTGAAAAAAAAAGAATTTAGTATGGCTAGCTCTGTGAGGTAAGTGCTGCTGCTGTCAGCCCCATGCAACAATATAAAGACTCAATTGGTTTTAACTTTAATTTTGGTAGGGCATGATATGGTTTTGAAATGGGCATCACACAAAACTAACCAGGATTATAGAGAGTATAAGGAAAGTGAACTGCACCTAGAGCAGAGATTCAACATACTATAGTATTTCAAGATCAAAGGATTTAAAGGAGGAAAGACTTTAGGGTCCAGTTAATCACTCTTTTTTACAAAGGAAGAAATGGAGACAAAGAGAAGGATCTGCCTGTCTTATTCAATGTCATACCCTTATTGACAGTAAGTAATTCTCTTTGCATTTGCTTTCAAGTGTCTTTGGGTTCTCCGACTATTCTTACCACCAAACAAAACAGAACAAAATGCAACAAAAAACTAGAAAAACAAAACTTTAAAACCCAGGCCCTTAAGAGGTTCAAGCATGGGATCATACTATTGGTTTTTGTTAGGAATGTTATTTATCTCATTATCTTATAGGATGGGGGAATCTCTGAAGAACTTTGGAATTGTCTTATGACAATGGAAGACACTGGCACAGGAGTGCCCAGAATGGTGTGCCATCATCAGAGAAAGCAGGATTAAATTAGTTCAGAAGACACGTGAGTTGCACAAAGTTAGAGAATCTATCCCAAATGTTCATAGACACTATTTGTGTATGACCTGTGGCAGAGGATTAAGAGCTCATATTGATTTGATCAGCCACAGTTGGACACATTAACTTTTCTAACATAGTGATGTCATTTTGATCCTGTTTTATGAGGATCACATTTTTTTTTCATCTTGCATTCTTAGAACCTTGCCTAGAGTACTAAGAGTTTGTGAACTTTCTCTGTTTGACCAGGAGCTTAGGATGTGGCCAGTATGTGTTGGAAATGGAACTTGAATTCATGGTTTCCTAACTGACTTTCTATCTACTATGATCTGCTGCCTTTCAGGAACAAGAGGAATTAACAGCAAAAACAATTAGGACAACAATAAAACACATTTCACATTTAAAAGTATTTTAAATTTTTCAAACCACTTGAGTTTCTTTGTAACTTTGGCAGCAAAGAGAATGCTTTCTGGGATATTCCTATAAGTGGTGTCATTTAAGATGCACAATCATCAAAGAAAATTGGAAAATGAGAGACAGCAGACACATAAGTCCTACTCAAAAATTTGTGTTTGAACACAGATTTTGACAAGGTCACAACTTCCCATACCACTCCAGACAAAATGAAAACTATTTTTCTTTAAAGGAGTCACTGTATCAAGGGACTCATCAGCTAGAGTCACAAAAACAAAACACACCAAAGAGAAATTAATTCATTTCAGCTTCTTCATGTTTGACTCACTTTCTGAATATCAGTCCTGAGTCACACCCAGGGCAGGCCTCTAAACAGACATTTGGGGATTTTTATACTGTGACGTAAAGCCATGGAGAGATAGTCATCTTTGTCCACTAACTGTCTAGACATGGCAAACATCTGGGAACTATACCAGTGAATTTCTTGGGAATTTCATTCTTTTCTGGTCTTATTTCATCACTCTGGGTACCAGATCCTCCCAGGCTTCCAGATCTAACTCCTTGGAAACTTCTTCTGCCCTTTCTCAACCTCCTTCCCCCTTCTTTCCCCTCCTCTCTGTTCCTGTAATCTAGTATGGCACCAACTTCTGCTACTTCTTCCTCTGTTTTCCTTTTTTTCTTTTGTTTTTTGTTCTTGTCATTTGCCTAGCTCTAATGACTTTGAAAGTTGATTGCTGTCATGGTAGCCTTTATAACCTCTCCTATTTTGTATTCTTCTTTCTTCTTCCAAATTATTATATTTAATGTAATAGGGTGATTTAATAAATGAATGAATTAAAACATTTATTAAGCATTTGCCATGTGCCAAGGACCAGGTAAAATGCTAGGGATACAAAAAAGAAAATACAAAAAGTAGATAGTATCTTCTCTCAGTGATGTCATATTCTAATGGTGAAAGAGAAACAGAATTAGCATTTATATGGTAACTATGATGAGCCAAGTGTTTTGCTAAGTGATTTACAAATTTATCTCTTTTGTTCCTCACAATGATCCTGTGATACAGGCACTGTATTAGCTCAATTTTACAGAGAGGAAACTGATTTAAATGGCCCTCCTAGGATGACACAAATATAAATTCAGGTCTTTCTTATTCTGTCCCAGTGCTCAATTCACTGAGTCTCCTAGATGTCAATTACAAAAGTTATTACTTTGTATTACTGAAAAAGGATCACTTTCTGTTGGATGATTAATATCAGAAATTTAAATCTTCAAGATACAAGGATTATCCTGAATGTACTCTTTCTAATCTAACTACCTACCTTTTTTTCTTTTAACAGAACTCATATGTGTTATTGCAGGCTTGCAAAATCTACTGCATGACACAAGGCTCAAAGACCTAGATTACATGTCTACTTGTGTGATTAATTATCTAGGTTGCAAGTCAATGAACGTCTCTTGCTCTAAATTTCCTCATCTGTAAATTGAACTGAAGGGAGTAGTCAAAGATCTTCAATCTATTTCATTTCTAAGTTATAAAATTGCTCTGGTTTCTAATTTTAAGCATATACTTTTCCTTCTCCCATAGACAGTTGTTACACAAAAAACCATGCTGCTTGGAAAATAATCTAATTCTTTACATTTTCACTGTTACTTTTTACAGAAGAGGACCCTGAAAGGTAACTGATAAACCCTGAATTTACAATTTGTAAACTCAAACCAGAGGTATATTCAACTCTGCCAATTTTTAAATTTTCAATGTGATTACTTAAAGATTGAAAACATGCAAAGTCTATAGGATTTGGTTTATATTTCTGCTGATTATCTAGAGTTAAAGTAATAGAGAAAATATTAAGAATGGAGATTAGATTTAAAAGTGTACAATTTTAGAGCTAGTTGTTAAATATTTAACAACATTCCCCTGATTCAAATCCTAGGATTCTGACTACTGACATAGTGTTATTTAATTTCTTCCTTTTTTTAATCCTCTCTAACATAATAGGCCTCATTTCCTTACCATAGTCTTCCTATACCAATTTTATGTATTCCCACTGAATCTAATAAATCATCCCTTGTTCCTCTCTTCTTTATTTTGCTCATTTCACTGAAATGACTAATATTAAATATTTGTATACTATTATCATCCATAGGTGGTTGTGTTTTTTTTAAATAAAAATACTGATGATAATAAAATAACGGCAACAAAATAATAAGTTACAATCACCACTTTATATTTGACTTGTATATTCTTCTCTTTTACCTTTTAAACTTTTTAAATGAGAGGTTATAGTTTCTACTTTTTTAAAAACCAAAAGTTCTCAATGTGCCATTGGGCAAAAAAAAAAAAAAATGCTCAGTGCAGTTTGCCTAGTGATCAACCACGTGCCATTTGCATTTTAAAATTCAACAGACTTTTATTAATCACCTGGCATGTGCAAGGTACTGCTCTCTGCAAGAGGATATAAAGATGGAAAACAACACAGGACTTTTCCTGATGCATATCATTCACCAAGAGAACTAAGATTCAATTAGTTAGAATTAGAGGAGACCTTAAGGATAACTAGTCTAACATCTTCATTTTGAAAATGAGGAAAATATGTCCCAGCAGGTAAAACAACTTAGCCAACATTACCCTGCTAATAAATTGCACAGCTTACTGGGACTAAAATCTAATAATATCATGAGTCTTTTTTCCATTCATTGCCATGTACTGTGACTCTGAGTAGTTAACATCTCTCCAATTAGACTGTAAAATCTTTGAGAAACAGAGACTTGGTCTTAGGCCTAGAGTGCTTCTAGAGTACTTACTGCTATGCCTGGCACAGCACCCTAAAATAAGAATTACATAAGCAAGATTTTATGATTTATTGACTTTTAATCTAATGTTCTCTGTAGCACAATGCGTTATATAGTTCCTCTGGGAGCAGATTTGGTTCTTTCTGCTAAACTTTAACAGAATAATGACATAGTAGCATTCTTGGGCAAGATGAAATATTGTGAACATAATATTTATTTTATTCAGAGCTATGTTCTCAAAAAACTTTATTTTAAAACATTATTAAAATGGGGGCATACAATGATGCTTTACCAAGGTGCTTCTAAAACTTTCTTTAAAAGATCTTAAGAATGAAACAAGCATGTAGTAGTCCAGAAAATTTTAGTTGAGCCATTTCTTGAAGTAGGGACATAGATCCAGGTGGTACTTTTAGAAAAAAAATTAATTTATAATCAAGATGAGAGAGAGCTATGTGGCACAATGTATATAGTATTAGACCTAGAACAAACAAGTTTTGCATTTAAATCCTGATTCAGATGTTTACTATCTTTATGACCTCCATGAAATCACTTATCTTCTGGTTGCATTATTTTATGAAAGAGGATAATAGCTGGCATCTGTCAAAGTTTTTGTGAAAATAAAAATATATAATACTTATAAAAAGCTTTGCACTTTTGTATATAGAAATGGTAATTATTACTATTACTAAAATTATGACTGAAATAATATTTAGCTATTTAAAGTTTAAATTCTAACAAGCAATGTTCTGTGGCAAGCATAATAACAACTACCTTGACAATTATTTTTTCCCTAAAATACTATGTAGCAAAAGGAATTTTGCTGGCAAATTCATGGAAATCATTGGTTCAGAAAGATTTAGTTGTCAAGCAACTTTTGTTTTGAAAGAATAATAATGTAATAATCACAGTGAATAGATATCCTGATATATGGTAAGACATGATATAATGTAGTATGATGTAGTATGAAATAGTGTGAAATATATGTCTATGTCTAGTTTTGTGGCCTATTAGGGCTGATAACACATAGCCATTGGTTGGAACCACAGGGAGCACAGAAAGTGAGGCTGTCTTAATGCATTTTCAATAAGATTAGATATTCTAAAGTGCAGTACAAGGAAAGGGAAAAATCTCCATGTTTCAATTCTGTTGCAAAGAAGAAAATCCAAGGAGCATATGGTTCAGGGGAGGCCTCTGATTTTACCTCTAGAGTCTAGGAGAAGAGAAGAGATCAACCTAATCAAAGAATTTGTCCCCTCCCAAACCTGTGTGGAGTACAATGGACTTCCCCACATTCAATTAAATTCTTTGTAAGGTTGGGTGAGTGAGCTAGCAAAACCTAGATCTAGGAGAATGTCAATGTTATCTGTTATTCATCTTCAGTATATTCCTGCTGAAACTTGAAGTGAGGAATTTAGAAAAAAGGGTAAAAACTCTGGATCTCTTCAAATTATTTGACTACTTTATATCAAATAATGATTCTTTCAGGGCTTTGACAGTTACTACTTGCCTTATTTTGGCAGGGTGATCAGGAGATTTCAAACCCTCAACTGGTTTCTTCATTTAGGGATATATGTTTTGTGGAGGAGGGAAGGACTACTGAATCCTAAAAAAGTTCTTTGTAAGGGGATAGTATTATCACAGCTTCACATATTTGTAGATGGAATGGATTGTACATAATCTTAAATACTATTCCCTCCTTTTACAGATAAAATGGCCAAGGGTTGATTTGCCCAAACTGATCCAGAGAGTCAGTAGCATACAAACTCATTTAATATCTCTTTCCTTTAAGGGAAGGCATCATTTTGGTTTAGATTGTATATCAAAGAACCTATCAAATGAACATATCCCTAGTGTTAATAATGAGACCTTGAGAAGGATAGATTTTTAATAAATGTTTGAAAAATTTAATGGCATATTAGATTAATTGCAAGCATAGTAAATGAAAAGGAAAAAGAAAACATATCCCATTTTTGCCCTCTGATTTCTTTGTAAGGATGATCATGAACCTTATGTACCTTGTGATACTCCTCTGGAAAGTAATGGTTTCTATTGAAATCTGAAAGACATAAAGAGCCTATTGGTAGAATAATGACTTACACCGACTTTACAAGATGCAATTTCATGGAAATAAGTAAAATCATTCTATGCAGAATTAAATAAATTTTAGAAATAATTTTGTAGCTTATAGCTAATGTTTTTTTTTCAATGAGTAGAGTGATTTAGAATATTTTCTCACACTGCAAAGAAGAAAATAGAGTCCAAGTATAGAAGGGAGAATCTTTCTCATCTCATTTGACTGTTTATCATGTAAATCTGGGCATCTTAAAAAGAGACAATGGAAAATGAATGTCAAATTAATTGTTATCTTGACTATGAAGTAGCAAAAATATGTGTTTCCCCTATTCTTAAAAGAGAAAAAAAAATCAAAGTCAAAGAAAATCATCTGTCAAAATTAAGAATGACATCACCCTATTTTAGAAATTTCTATATCTTAAAGATAAGCATAGATAATGATTATCAATTTGTTTGTCCATACTGAAATAGTAAAATCTGCATGATTTTTCATTATTCTTAAAAGATGAAGAAAAAAAAAGAAAACCATCAAAAAACCCTCATCTGTTAAAGTTAAAAGTGAAGTCTTCAATCTATTTTAGTTTTATTTTGCTTTATTTTAGTCCAGACCTATGATTTCATCTAGGTTGGGAACTCCCTTTGGGAGATCAGAAACTCATTTGTAAATTGTAATCTTAGAGAAATGCCTAGGGCACTGAAAGGTAAAGTGGCTTGCCTATGATTATATAGCCAGTATATACCAGAGGGGGTCATATACTGAGTCCAGATCTTTCATAAGTTAAGAATAGCCATCTAATGATTTTATATTGCTGCCTCTTTTTTTCTTAAAGTTGAATATATGTTAATTCCCTCAAAAAAAAATTTCCATGTGGTTTAAAAGCTGAAGAAATCAGTCATCAACATGAAATATTCTGAACTCTTCTAAGGGAAAAGAATAAGTCAAGAAAACAAACATTTATCAAACTCCTACTACATGCTGGGTACTGTGTTAAGTACTTTGGGAATTTAGTGGCAAAATAAGTCCCAAATATTTTTATTTGATTCTATGGGAATATATGTGTGTATATATATGGGTATGTATTTATATATAGGTATACACGTGTGTGTATAATTTTATATAAGTATGTATATATACATATATACACACATGTAGAGAGAATATGTATATTACACAGAGATATATTAAATATTATTTCTTTATAATCAACTTATTTTGGTAATTCTTGGAGTATTTTTGGTTATTAAATAAAAATGGAGTAGAGGCAAATAAATATTTTTAACTGTAGCTTCTAATTATATTAATAGTAACTTTCAGCTTTAACCTTGACAGCAGAAAGCAATTAGTTGATCTTTGTTGTGGTGGTAGCTCTATGACATTGGACAATTCACTTCCCTTCTTATCTGGGATATGATAAGCTTATTTGTGAAATTAGGAAGTTGGACTAGGCACTTGCCATGTGCCAAGTACCATGCTTAGTGATAGGGATATAGGAAATTAAATACAAAAAGTAGATAGTACCTTCTTTCAATGACTTCCCATTCTAATTAAGAGGGGGAAAGGAATAAGCATTTATATAGTACCTACTATGTGCCAGCTGCTGTGCTAAGTACTTTACAATGGGATCTCATTAACTCTTGATGCAGATCGATCTATATTAAGTATTTCTAATTGTTAGGCAGTTTTCTTTATATCAACTTCCATCCACTGTTCTTAGTTCTTCCTTAAGAAGACAAATGGAATACCTTTTCCATCTCTTACCTCTTCTAACACTAACCCTAATGCTAACTATTCAGATATTTAAAGGAAACTTCCCTGTATCATCTCCACATTAAACATCCTAGTTCTGTTCATCATTCTATAGATGTCATAGGCTCAAGGCTTTTTATTCCTAGTTACTTTCTTCCAGACCAAAGGTTGTTACCTTTTTTGTGATGGACCTTTTGACAGTCAAGTGCAATCTATGGACCCCTATAATGTTATTAGAAATAATATTTATAAGTACATAAAATGAAATTACTAAGATAAAAATTATATTTAAATATATTTATATATCTATATTCCTATACATGTGCATACACATACAAATGTACCTGTTTGTACATACACACACACACATACACACATACACCCATTGGGAATTGATTAGACCAAGAGAAATGTCTTGAAAAGAATTTTTTAAGCTCTAATTTATTACTTTATGTCAGAGACAATAAAAAAGTCAAAATGGGTAATGATAATTCAACAGTGTGGAAAGGGTAAAACTTGACTCAGGGTATTAGAGTAAAAACAGAACTGAGTTTCTAGGAGGGAAAGAGTGATAGTATCTTTAAATTCTGTCCTAGGAAGGATACAATTGGAGTGATCTGTTCAGTTTGAGATACCACATTTTAGGACAAACTCTAAAATGTGGTATCTCAAACTGATAAGCAGGGCTGAAGATAGCAAGGGTTTACACTCAAGAACACACACACTTATGCATATATATATATATATAATATCATTTATTTATAATATTTCTATATCTCTATATATTAAATACACAGATCTCAGGTTAAGGACCCTTTCTACTTTCTGCATATATGTATATTATATATATAGACACATATATAAGTACATATATAATTTATTCATAATATTTATCTATCTTTATATATTAAATATACTGATCCAAGGATAAGGGTCCCTGCTACCTTCTGTCCAGTTTATCAGTGTTTGTCCTAATATGTAACATCTCAAACTGAATAGAGCCTTCAATAGTGTTCTTACCAGGATAGAAACCTCCCTTATTACCTATCCAATTACCAATTATTCATGTTAATGAAAAAAAAAAAGACAACACAAAAAATGAAAGTTAAATAATATAAAAACCTGTCATGAAATATTTCTCCCCACTGTCTTTTATCACAACTGTTGATTTTTAGCAAAAAAAAAATTAATTTTCTACCTCTTTTTCCAATACTCTCCCTGGTTATAACATAGTAATTAGCATTGAAATAGCCCTCAAGTGTGAAAAATAAGGTTGACACATGCTCATAGGCCTGGATGAATCAAGTAATAAAAAATCCTTAAGAGGCAGAGTTGAGTATATCATGTATTGAATGAAAATTTGCATTTTTATAATGATATATGTGTGTATAGCATTGTATCTATCACATATTATATATGTATAATGCTGTATTATATCTTGATAGAAAATTAGTAGTAATAATAACAAAAGCTAGCATCTACATAGCATATTAAGTTTTGTAAAGCTCTATCCATACAGTATTTCAATGATCCTCCAAAAAAAAATAATTAATAAAACCCTTTTTAAGGTAGCCATTATTATGATCCTCATTTTACAGTTGAACAAACAGAGGCATCAAAAGGTTGAATGACTTCTTAGATGAACTCACAAAGTTAGTAAGTGTCTGAGTTAGATTTGCATTCAAGTCTTTCCGACTTCAAATCTAATATTCTCTCCAGCTTCTCTTGGCAATGAGATCACAATGATTTACACTGCTTTGAAAATAAAATATTAATTGCATTTTCATTGGAAAGCTTCTTAAAATATTTGAAGGGAAAGGAATAAGCATTTATGTAACACCTACTATGTGCCAAGTGCTTTAAAAAAAGATTATATTATTTCATTCTCACAACAAACATTGTAAAGTTGGTACTATGCTCTCCATTTTATAGTTGAGGAAGCAGATGTATATAAAAGTCAAATGACTTGCCCAGGTGCACATGGTAAGTGACTGAAATGCAATCTGAACTCAGATATTTTTGTTGCAAGCCCATGGCTATATACATTACACTACTTCCCTGTCTCATTGGTATTATGACAAAAACATTTTTAAACATTGAAAATATTGAATTATCTGAAAGCTGGAACATTTGTATCATTGTACAATGATTATAAAAGTTGAAACTATTGGAGATAGGGATGAATTGATCCATCTCCCAAGACTCCATTGGAAGATTTAAAACAATAACATTTTGATGTGAGTTTTTTGCTTGTAACATTTTCCTTCTTAAAAAAGTACAAATGTGGTCTTCTTGTCATTGTGGGTTGTGATTCAGTAATAGACCTAACATCTGAACAGTACCTTAACCTCAACAACTCAGCATAACAAGTAGTATAATTATTATTGTATCCATTTTATGCAAGAGAAATAGAAATAGCAATAAAATAGATATTTGTATATTGCTTAAAGGCTTAAAAAGTACTATACTGATATTATTTCAGTTTATTCTTACAGGCCTGTATAGTAGCTACTACCAACATTCTTATTTCTATCTCATGAAGGAGAAACATGGAAACTCTGGGAGATAAATGCCCAGAATCACACAGGTAGCAAACAGAAGATATAATGTTTGAAGCTAGTCATATTTGACTTCAATTTCCCATTGTACTGTCTTGGAAGTAGTTGTGTTGTTCGTGATTTCAGTCATGTCTGACTCTTCATGTCTTCATTTCTTGGTTTTTTGGAAGAGATACTGGAGTGATTTGCCATTTCTTTTTTCAGTTCATTTTACAGATAAGGAAACTGAGGCAAACATGGTTGACTATTTCTCAAGGTTGCACAACTAGTGTCTGAGGTTAGATTTGAACCTAGGAAGATAACTCTTCCTGACTTGAGACCCAATATTTTATCTATTGTGCCATCCAGCTACATTGTAATAGTTATGTCTTGGTTAATGAAATATCCCAAAACATTTTATAGCCTCAAATGACATAATTTGCACAAATAGCTTTTAACTTCCAGCTTAATGTCACATATTTATTCATGCTTTTCAAAATATATAAATTCAATTGAGAATGTAAAACATCCCTCCCCTCTACTTTCCTCTTTCCACAACTAATCTTAAGTGAGTTGGAAACCATAGACATAAAATATGAGCCTCATGCATGGATTCCTTGGATATCAGTGTTATCTATTTGAAGCAACACTGATTCCCTTTTTTCCCATATTAATCTTACTTTGCCTATAATTTTGTTATCTATGGGAGAAAAAAGCTGTGTCATCTTCCAAAAATGTTTCTGCTCAGTTAGTATAACATTTCACCTATAAAATAACCAAGTCAAGCAATCTACTCCCTGAGAATTAAATTTAGAGGGAACTAATAATATGATGGTAACAATAATAATAATAATAATAATAATAATATAACACATTTACCACTTATATGCCAGGCATTGTGCTAAGTGCCTTACAAATATCTCATTTGATGCTTAAAACAGCACTTGGAGCTAAGTACCATAATTTTTCCTATTTCATAGTTGAGGGAACTGAGTTAAATAGAAGTTAGGTGATATGCTCAAGGGTCAGAAATCAGATCTTATGTAAGATCTTTCTGAAATCCAACCACAGCATTCTATTCATTATTTCAATTGTCTTTCACCTTATAGAAATCATAGAACCTATCATGTTTTTAGGATTTTTTGGTTTGAACCTGTGATTTTATCAGTATAGGAAACTCCTGGTGAGAAAAGTCCCTTCACTAGGGACAACTAGCAGCTTCTCTGTAATTTATAATTGTAGAAATTGATTCTAATGAAAGATTAGCTGACTTGCTAAAGATAAGAAAGAAAGAATATATCTGAGGAAATACTTTAGTCCAGTTCTTTTTGAATCTAGGGCTGGTCTCTATTCATATAACATGTTGTCTCTGAAGACAAATAATTAGTTAAAAGATACTAGACAGGAGCAAGTTTTTCTCCCTCCCCTTCAACTGAAGGTAGGGTATGGATTTGCAGTAACTTTGCTATTAGAAAAAAATCCTTATTGTGGCTTTTCCTTAGGGTCAAATAGCTTACTTTTTTTTTTATCAAGTAATTAGATTTGCAGTGATTTTATTGATGACATTTGACTGCAGCCATACTTTCCCAATCATGAAGCCAGAAAGGAAAATTATAATGCCCTGGTAATAGTGAAGATTCATTTATACTGCAGATCAAATCACAAGCCCAGGTAACCTGATGATGTATGATGGATCCCTCTCCTTTTTCTTCTTCTTGTGATATGATTATAGTTCTTGTCCACTTATAACTAACAGCATCACACAAAAGAACACAGTTAACCTCTAAATAGTGATTTTCCTTCATTGCTCTCAGGAAGTCAATTTCTTGGGTTTTCATTGATATAGTTTAGATTTCTGTGTCTTTATATGAAAAATTAGGTTTCCTGAAGTGAATGATGCAAACCAACCTGTGGACAAATAATTGAAGGGTGAAACCATATTTTGGGAGTTCATGAGGATGGGAGAATATAATCCATTCACAGAATGCAAAATTACTTACAGACTTCTAAGATGTTCCTGGCTGGGTAATAACTGACTGTGACTATTTTTACATGGCAGTTGCCCATTCTGGAAAAATGAGAAATTGACAACTCTCTATGGCCAGGTCTATACAGCCAAAAAAAAGCAGATGGCTGTACCGTTATCCAATGAATTCCATCCCATTTAGCTCATTTTTGCCTGAATAATCTGATTTGGCTTTTGAGATAGCCCCAAGCTTGCCAGGGAATTGTGCGCTTTCACCTTTACTTAGGCAATATGGACTTGGCTTTATAGACTGTGAGGAGAACCTGGTATGAGCATCAATTCTTCTCTGTCCTTTCTTTGCCCTTGGTTAACTGTCTCCGGAGTGACAACAGAGCCAATTCTTTTGGCTAAAACTATATATTTCCCCATAGCATAGATGCAGGTTCATAGCCAGTTTTAATCAGTCATTTATTTACTATCAGTCTACTAAGCCCACACGATTAGGTGCGAAAGATTTAATTCCTGAGTTCTAAAAGTTGCTAATATGTCTGAGCTATGGCACACTAAACACTGAAGCCAAGACATGCCTTAGGCAGTTGGGGAGATAAAACACTTAAAAAGGATGGCAACTGAGTGCATTAGACAAAGTATGAATCTGGAATCACAGGTGTGTAGAGGTAAATGGAAGCTCTGAAACCAGCCAGTAAATTCCTCATTTTACAGATGAGTAAACAAGCCCAGAAAAATTAAGTTATGTGCTCAGGGTGACACACATATTAGGGAGATGGGATAGTAATCCAGTTTGGCTGGAAAGAGTAATGTTAAATAATGCTGAAAAGACAGAAGAGCCTTAAATACCCAGACGAAGAACTATAGATTTCACAGTAGAGATAACAAGAAGCCATTACAGATTTTTCAGGTGATAATTGATCAAACCTGTACCTCAGAAAGCAATAGGCCTATGGGAGTATTTGTCTTCTATTTTTCATCATTCTAACCCACATGACAAATGATCAGGCCTTGATGATTCTAGATTAATTGAAAACAAAAGACCTTCTTAGAAGTAGAAAGGAGAGAAAACAATAACTGGGGATGAATGAAGGGAGTAGAGAATAGGAAGGGCAGTTTAAAAAGGGAAGCACATGTTATTGATGAGAGAAGAAAAATAGAAAAATCCTCAAGGGCCTGGATAGATATTATAGAATGAAAGAAACCAGCACTTGAAGAATAGAAAAGAAGACCAAAAGGAATGAAGGAAATGAGTAAAAAAACAAAAAATAAAAAACATTTATCAAGCCTAGCTTTATATATATATATATATATATA
>JAJPUD010016152.1:0-20690 GCA_023553655.1 Myrmecobius fasciatus | reverse complement strand
TATATATATATATATATATATACATATATATATATATATATTTACTTGTGTTAGTTGTAACCTAATTGGTTTTCAATTAATTCTCAAGCTCTTTGGAAAGTATTTTTTAAATATCAGAAGCAGTCCTAATTTATACTAGAAAATAGCTTTATAATACTCTTGGTCTTCATTGAAGAAGGCACTTAATAGAACAAACTAGCAATCAGAATTGCTTAGTAGAAGTATTTGGGGGAGACATGTTCCTGGGGCTAAGATCCTCCCGGGCAATGGCCTCAGTGAAAGTGGAAAGGTCAGGCAATTATCTGGATAATTTAAGCTCTCAAATTAGCTAAGGAGAAAAGGAAATTGGAGAAGGAACAAATCAGGAGGGCTCTACTCCTTCAAATGAGCAAATTATCCAAGTAATTGCTTAATCCTTCATTTCACTTAACCTTAATTAACACAGGTTTGGAGGTGAAAGACATTACTTTTTATATATTGTTTTGTTTTGTTTTGTAAGATATGAAATATGTATGTAAAATATGAAATAATTTGTACCAGACACAGTTTTGCATGCACCTTGCTTTGGAGGAAATCTGATAGAGTTGAAAACACAACTTCCAAAGCTGGTAAAGGATAGAGGAGAGTATTTGCACTAAAATGTTCAATTATTTTATAATAGAATTTGTCCAAACTTGTTCTGTACAGCAATCCCTAAAGATTCACATTTACATGATTTCTTTTTTGATCCTCCCTACACTAAAAGCTAGTGTGTTCTCTCTCCCAATCATCTTGTATTTATTTGATATTAATTTATGTATGCACATGTTGTCTCTACCTTGAAGTTAGGAATCATTTTATTTTTGTCTATTTCCATAAATTGACATGGTGACTGGCACATAGTAAAAGCTCAATAAATACTTTTGTTTGGTTGATCGACCATGCATTTAAAGCATGCAGAATTCATTTATTATTTTTTAGAAATCCATTTACTACATGAATAGAGGTAGGTAAACCTTTCCATCATAGATCTGTAAATACAGGGAGAAAACTTTCTATTTGGGAAAATTACAATTTAGTTGAGAGATTGAGTTGATCAGTCATGCTTTAAAAACAAAAAGGATGGTTAATTTACATATTTTTTTCAGAAATCCATATGTTGCAAAAACAGAGGTATATCTTCCATTGCAGATCCATAAATTCCGGGAGAGAAGACTTTCTACTTGGGAAAAGCATGACTCACTAGTTGAGAAATTGAGCTAGAGTGCATTAAACATGAGAGAACAGGCTTTTATAATATAACAAATCCTAAATTACTCTGCCTTCATTTGAGGGTATTAACATTATTGAATGGTTTTCTTCATGGTGAATCATACTGACCAAAGAAATAAGGCTCCCTTTAAATCTTTTCTCCTATCAATTGAGACAACACTGATTCGTTATTTCTCCCCACATTGCAGTTTAAAACTAGAACAAAGAGCATGTCCAGAGAGAACTCCATCAAGTATGTGCTAATTTATTAACTACTTGAAGCAAGAGCCTATTCCAGCTGACAGTAGCTTCAAAACAAAACAAAACAAAAACCCTTGCCTCCCCTAAATTAAAGTAAGGGAACTGATCACTGAAGGTAAACAGGTGATGAAATGCTTCATTAGTACCTCATTTGTAATTTATGTCTGCTGAAGTAGTTGACAAAGAATCAAAACTTAAGTCATGGATTTCTCAGAAGTGCAGCCTTTGAGGTCACTGAAGTGGATTAATTATAACCCAGTGTAAAGCACAGCCTGTCTCTGTGTCAATTACTAGCATTTGATAACTGAACATTATGTCAAGCTCTGTTCTTTTTCAAGATGCAGCCACGCATTTTAAAATCATTACGAATGCCGGCATGAGCTACACACATCCTAAGTGAATTCAGTTTATTTATCAAAGCCCAGTGTAGATTAACAGATCTAGATTTGATTTTCGAGGAGGGTACATGGATTGGGATGGGGGCATTTGAAGGATAGTGGTTGAGAGGAGGAGGATAAAGAGTAGGGAAAGTAGGAGAAAGAGTTTTCATTGTAAAGTAAAATGGAGTTCACTTGTCTAAAATATCATATCGTGATACAAACAGGGAGGTGAGTAACATATTATTATTAAATATATAAGGCATCTAATAGATATGGATGTTATTAATTAGTGAACAAAACTCTAGAGTTTAATGCACCCCAGGAGCTATACTTGTCATAAAAAAATTCCCTTTTTGAGTTTGTTTCTACTGGGTCATGGAAATTTTCTGCTTCTTCCCCCTTCCTTTTAAAAAACCATATGTGTGCTTTCCAATAGTCTTTTAACATTTGGGACCTTCCAAGAGCACTCTGTGTTGCAAATTGGCATGAATCTTATACACGTAACCAGTTATTTTAGAGGCAGACTCTTTACTTCATAGATACTGGTTTTTAGACTGACAAATAAAAGCTATAAATAGGTAGGAGGAGAAAGATGGGATACTCTTATTTACCTTTATTACAGTCAAATTGGACAACATGAGTTAGATTGTAAATCTTTGAAACTGTTTTTAAAAATTGAAAATTAAACAAGAGATAGACAACAAGGTATTTTAGTATCTACATTCCTTTTATATTTAGAATGTTCTGTTTTGTTTTGTTTTTACATCAGCAAAAGTTACATCTCTGAAACAAGTTCAGAATTTGTAGTAGCTTTTTCTATTCTGTAAATATCTCAAAGAGAAATCTCATCTTTATTTTATTTTTCTAAAGAATCTTACTAGGTTGTGAATAGGTAATAGCCCAAGTGTGGTTGTCTCCACCTAACTCTTTTCTCTTCCAACAAAAATCCACCAAGCTTCACTTCAAATAGAGTTAGCTCTTTGCTTTCACATTTATCACAGTTGCATTGCTATTTTTCAAGTGACCCCTACTACAAATACAGTCTGTTTGTCATAAATCTTTTCTAGGAGCCACATAGGAGAATGAACCTAGGAATCTACTATCCTCACAGATTTTCTCTGATTCTTTTGAAGACTGATAACAAGTACTAATGGTTTGAATTAACTACAAATTTGTCCCATAAGCCCAGTTCAACCCATCTTATTTTCCTTTCTGAAGTCATCTTCAAAGCCACTTTTCACATCTATTGGCAAAAAATAGATTTAATACAATTCACCTTCCTACTACAGAATGCCAGAAAGCCAAACAATGTAAAAATAATAACCTGTAGAGTGAAAATAAAGCATTCTTTCTTTGGTTTATTTTTTCTGACAATGTTTTTTTTTTTTTTTTTCCCCCTCCAACAGATCTAATTACTGCTTTGTGACCTGTATGGAAAAAAAGACACACACACACACACACACACACACACACACACACACAATGCCAATGAGAATACAGAAAATGCAAATTTTTTGAATAACATTGAAAAGGATCAGGTTGCCTTCTTGGGAAAGTCATGAAGAAGAAGGGCTGTTTCTTTACTGCACCTACCGATTTGTCACATGTTAAAATTATAGACCCCAAAGTCTGTTTTCCTTTACAATGTTCAGAGCTATGTCATTCATTTGAAACAAGACAAAGGTAAGTCTGTGACAATAATTGGAGCAGGAAAGACCAAGGCTTGGGTTAGTCTTTCTGGGCTCCTGCAATTATCAGTGATGATACATCTCTGTAACCTATATGGAAGGTACTCAGTTGGCAGGAGACAAGGTTGCAAAGAGAAAAGCCCCTGGGTGTTTTTCCTTTGTTCTATTCTCATTTCCTCCAGTTTTCTTTCTCTTTGATCTCTAGAAAGACATTTAACCTTTTTCTACCCTAGTTTCTTCAGATGTAAAGTAGAGATTTTACTGTTGGCAGCGTCCTTTACATCAAGAGATGTTCAGAGGATTGAGTGTTTCTATATCTCCTGGAGAAAACTCTTGTATTTATAAAACATAATTTGAAAAATATAATTTTCCATTAAATGTCTATATATACATATTCAGGGCATCTTCAGTGTTCTGTGGCTATGCTTTGGCATAAAAACAAGAGATAATTGATCAGTAGCTTAATTAAGGTATCTTAAAATTAACACGTAGAACAACACAGAAGGTTCTGAAAAAAATAAAGGCAAGGAAAATTTTAAAGATAGAGGACAGTCCTGTTTTTTAATTAATGAGATCTGGTATAAAAGAAAATTTCAGATTAATTATGGAAGGAACTTCTCAATAGTTTAGCATTGTCAAAATAATTAAATAGGCTAGAGGAATTAATGTATGTATATTTTGTATATGTACATGTGCATATATGCACACACATATTCAATGTTAGTTATAAGAATGTTAGTCATAGCTGCTTCCCATTATTTTTTTTTTAATTAAGAGGAGCAGATAGTGGGAATTAGGTAAGTTTTTATTATTAAGATAGCTAATGGGTTTTCCAACTTTTTTTAAAAAGAGATTTAAAATTTTTCAATATCCTTTAGAAAACTAAATAATCTATCAGAAAGTAATTCTAAATTTTAAAATTTGGAAACAAGTATTTGTTTATATTTTAAAAGCCTAAGGAATTTCTGAACAACTCAACTACAAAATAGACTACTACTAATTTTTTTTTTCCTGCTGAGGCAATTTGGGTTAGGTGACTTGCCCAGGTTCACACAGTTAGGAAGTGTTAAGTGTCTGAGATCACATTTGAACTCAGGTCCTCCTGACTTCATGGCTGGTGCTCTATCTACTGCACCACCACTAGCTGCCCATGTTTTGATCTTTTTAACGCAATATGTTTTACATTAACATTTTTTCTACCTTGCAAAAATACATAAAAGGAACAACTGCACAATTTCTAAAGAATGAGTATTAATTTGGTTGTTTGAGAAATAAAGGTATCAAGGAATTTATATAGCCAAATGAATGTAATTAAATGGGCAGTGCCTTTCACAGTCATCTAACTCAGTATCATTCCTTTTTTGGTACTAGAGATATTACTGTTCCCAGGACTCTGCAGATGGTTCCACTTTCTTAAATAATGCAATTAGAGAAATAAGTCTGATTAAAGTGGCTTATTCTGTTTTGTATTTATTTATACATTTGAATCATTGAGAATTTTACAGAGAGATTAATTAAAATAGTTATGGTGGTCTGCAGTCCCTGATGAATCTTGTTTTAGCTGATCAGAGTAAGGTCTTCCTCATCCCATTATTTTGAATGCTTAATATTAAGTAAATGCACTTTTTTTGATAGGTAAACTGTGGGAAGTAGATGATTAAAGTTTTGCCATATCTTTTCATAGTTTTTGTACTGTGGCCTGATAAAATGTTAAAAAAAAGTTGGTAGTGAATTATTCTCTATGCACATAAAAGAAATTTAATGAAAGTTGATAAATGAGTAAATGAATGAATGGATGAAGTTCTTCCTTTTAAAATTATCTCCTTTTTTCAAGAAAAAAGAAATAGAATGCAACAAAGTGCAATGAAATTCTATAATTGTATTATAGATTATTGTTGGATTTTACTCTAGCAAAAATGATGAAGATTTTTTTATAATAACTAGAATTTAAAGTATTTAACATGTGGAAATCACTGTATATATTATCTCATTTAATTCTTACAGCCCCCTGTGAAGTAGATTCTTTTATTATTCTCATTTTACAGATGAGAAAATAGAGTGTGAGAAAGAGACTCATGCTCAAGGACACAAAGAGCATGAGACATGATACAAACTCAGTTCTTTCTTCTTCTAATTTCAGTAATCTAACCAATGAGTCATTTAGGTGTCTCTTAAATATAGTTGGTTTAATTGAGAACCTCAAGATTCAGGTTAGTCATGAGATGCCTGGTTATAGTGGAAATTTCGGACCCGTGAGTTCATGAACAAGCAATTTCACAATGACTTGTGAAAGAGGCAGCATTCGTGGATCTCTCTCTGTAGAGCCTGAATTGGATATTTTAGAAAATTTTTAACTGAAGCTGTGGTACATAATGCTGCCCAAACTGAGTATATTCCTGGGCACAAAAAGACCACCAAATAATCCAAATTCATTCCAGTTTTATCATCAAATCCAACTTCACAATTATAATAAGATGTTTAGGAATTTATAAACTCTCAGCTTCTTTCATTTCTTAATTCCAAACCACATTTTCTGATAAATTCATCTTCCTCCAGGTCAAGATAGTGAAGTATAGCTTTTGAAGTTAAATAATAATACACATTCAAAAAGCATTTTAAGATACAGACTGGACCTGTGATTTCAAAGATATAGAAAAATACTGAGAGAAGAAATTCCATCCCCTAATGCAACTTAGTATCTTCTATGATACAGTCTGAAATATTTGCCAGGAACACTGAGAAATCACATGACTTTTTTAGAGTTCCAATGGCAGTGAATATTAGAGAAAAGACTTGAACCTACCTTGAAAAAAAATCACCTAGTATGAAAAATACACAAGAAAATAATCGATTGACAATTTTAAATATATTTTTAAATAGAGATTTCTTACAATTGAACCAACTGCCTGACAAAATAGTTACCTTCATACTATTGTGGGCATTTAAACCAAAAGTGATTGACTTTTTTCTTAATATGACAGTTTCTAATGCCCCAATTGATAAACGGTGAAAGGATATGAACAGACAATTTTCAGATGATGAAATTAAAGCAATTTATAGTTATATGAAAAAAAAGCTCTAAATCACTATTATTAGAGAAATGCAAATTAAAACAAATCTGAGATACCACCTCACACATTTCAGATTGGCTAAGATGACAAAAAAAGATAATGATAAGTGTTGGAAGGCATGTGGGAAAACTGGCACACGAATAAATTGGTGGTGGAGTTCTGAAACGATCCAACCATTATGGAGAGCAATCTGGAACTATGCACAAAGAGCTAGAAAATTGTGCATACTGTTTGACCCAGCAGTGCCATTACTGGATCTGTATCGCAAGGAAATGATAAGGAGGGAAAAGAACTCATATGTGCAAAAATATTTGCAGCAGCTCTTTTTTGTGGTAGCAAAGAATTAGAAAAGAAATGGATGCCCATCAGTTGGGGAGTGGCTGAACAAGCTGTGTTGCTTGAAAGCAATGGAATGTTATCGTTCTTTAAAAAAATGATGAACAAGCTCATTATAGAAAGGTAAGGAAAGATTTACATGAACTGATGCTGAGTGAAACAAACAGAACCAGGAATAAATTGTATACAAAAACAGCAAGAATGTGCAATAATCAACTATGAAAGTCTTGGTTCTTCTCAGTGGTTCAATGATCTGAAGCAATCCCAATAAACTTGACAGAAAATGACATCTGCATCCAGAAAAAAGATCTAAGAAGACTGAATGTAAATTAACATATGCCAAGTTCACTTCTGTTTTCTGTTTTTTTAAATTTTTTTTTATTTCTTCCATATTTTTTCCCTTTTGCTCTGATTTTTCTCTCCCAACAGTATTCATAAATTAATGTGTATTAAAAATAAACTTACTACACTTAAAAAATGACAATTTCTATTATATGGAGCTGGCAGTTAAACTGGGAGTGAGGGGATGGTTTGAGGCATTGTGTATTTGTATATCATTTGCATATCAATGCACCTGAATGTGGATACAGGATCTCTTTCTTACTAAGTGTTTGTCCTGTTAAATGCAATGGGTGGAATCAATAGGATTTGATAACACTTTAGAAAAGAAAAGGCAGGGAGAGAAAGGCAGTCAAATCATTTGATCATTATTTAGAGACTACTAGTGTGTTAAGCTGGAAGCATATCTGTGCTTTCTTCCTAGGAAAGAAGGAAAAGGTACAAAGAATAGAAAAGAATTGTTAGACTTGATTTGACACACAATGTCTTCCGAGAGATAATTTATTTCTACTCCATGTTCCATTATCTTGGTTGCATTTACTTTCAGGAGTGGTTGTTTTTATTCCTTGGTAAGACTCAAGAGGTCTTACCAGAATTTTTACTCATTCGTCTATGTGCATACTGCTCATGCAAAAAGCAATTGCTTTCTTTACTCTGAATTGCCCACATATTGGTATTAGTTCTATTTTTTGAGGCTAACCAGAACAATTAAAATTTTTCTTCTAAATGCCAGTCCTTCAAATAGATGAGGATCACATCTCGTGTTTCTATCAAGTTTTGCTTCTTTTGTTTTTAATTGTTGCTTTGTTGTTTCATTGTTTCTTTCTTCTTTCTTTCTTTGGTGTTAATACTTGTATTTTCCTAGATTAAAGAGAACCAATTTCTTTTAGTGAATATTTTTAGTCAAATGTTTTTCCAATATAATTTTCTTCTTTATATGCTCATTTGCTAATACCTGTCTTAGAACATGGAATCTAGAAGTAAACACAATATATCAGATGAAGACTGAAAAATAAAAAGTAGAATACCAATTTTTTTAATGCTTTCTCTAGTAAGTTTAAATTAAATTTCTCTTTCTATCCCTTTCTGTTGAGAACACACACACATACTGATAATTTGTTTGCATTTATTTTATATCTTGCAATTTCACCAAAACGGTTGTTTTCAATTAAATTTTAGTTCACTCTTTAAAGTTCTCTACATAAACTATGAAATCATATAAAAGAAGCTAAAAAAAAATCATTCACCTTTGCCTATGCTCATTCCCTCATATTTTTGTCTTGTCTTGCTATTACTAAAATTTCTAGAAATATATCATTCTGAAATTGAGGATAATTCTTACTTATGAGGGATAATTACTAATAATTGAGGAAACAACCTAAGTTATATGACTTATTAGTAAAAACAGATAGAATAAATGGTTTCACAGACTCCAGTAAATACAAAGACCTTGGATACAAAGAGAGACATTTTTATGTATTATTACAAAGAAATAATCAGAAAAAGTCAAGTAATTAAAAGAAAACAACTATCAGGATACAAAATTAGTTAATATGATTTTTTTTTTTTTTTGCTGAGGCAATTGAGGTTAAGTGACTTGCCCAGGGTCACACAGCTAGGGAATGTTAAGTGTCTGAGACCAGATTTGAACTCAGGTCTTCCTGACTTCAGGGCTGGTGCTCTATCCACTGCGTCACTTAGCTGCCCCAGTTAATATGATTTCTAAAAGGAGGAAAGATTAAGGGCTTTCTAAATTGGGAGGGTGAGAGTAAACAAGTATAATTGTCTGAAATCAGAAAAAGAGGTGCCCCACTCTCCCCAAGTATCTGTATTCAGTCATGGATTCAAACATGGAAACAATATGATTATAGCATGTGCATTTATGTTAATAGTTATTGAAGTTTTTTTTTCCCTAATATTTAATTAGCCTGATATTCCTGGCATATATCCAACCTTTGCAACAAGGCATAAAATTTAGCTCTCTAGTTTTCTTACTAATATGTTTTTTTAGCCTTTTTGCCTTAATATTCATTAGGAATATTTGTCTATACTTTTCTTTTTCTGTTTTGGGTTTCTTTGGTTTAGTAAGAATATATTTATATATGGAAGCAATTTGCTAGAAATTATTCTTATGCTACTTTTCAAACTACTAATTATTAGAAATACTTATTCTTTAGAAATTTGATAAACTTTACTTGTAAGTCTGTCTTGCCATTTTTTGAACCTTCATTTGTGAGTTTTTCAATTTCCTTTGAAGACTGGGTTATTTAAGTACTTTATTTCCTATACCATTAATCTGGAAATTTTATTAATTTAAAAAATATCATGAATTTCATTTTGTCTTATTGAAATATTCTTAGGCAAAATAATTCCTAATACTTTCTTTTAGTATTTCAATGGCTTTGAATTTATTTTTGTCATTTTTTTGTCTGGAAATATGCTTTTATTTTTTGTTTAATCATTAACAGTTAATGGTTTGATTTATTGTTTTATTGAAAAGAAAACAAATTCTGTTTTATTTACATATCTTTTTTAAAAGTTCCAGTTTTGTCAACATATTTTTGGTCAACAAAATTCTATTTTGGTAATTTTTGAGGGTTGTATTTTGTTGGTTTTCCAGTTTCTTTTTCTTGCATGCCCAATTTATTGATATGTATTTTTTCTTTAATTGATGAAGATATTCAAAGATATAAATTTTCTCCTTATATTGCTTTGAATATCCTATCAAATTTTGGTATGTTTTCATTATCTTTAGTGAAATAATTATTTCCATTCATTGATCTGTTGTTTGACCTCCATATAATTTTAGATTGTTATTTTGTTTTCAAATAATTTTCATCTTCATTTCAAAAATGTTTTATTGATCATAATTTTCATTGCATCATTTTCTGTCTTTAATATTACTGTTTTTTCAATTGATTAGTGGTGGTTATGGGGTGTGTGTGTGTGTGTGTGTGTGTGTGTGTGTGAAAGTACCATGAGAATAGAGAAATAGGAATAATGTTTCTGTTTCTGTTCAATAATCTCCAGAAGTCTATCAAATCTAGTTGTTTTATGTTTAAATAATTCTATTCAAACCCTTCATTTTTTTCTTTCTTGGGTTTATCTAGATTTGAGAGAGTGTAAGTGAGCTTCTCATATTATTATAATTTTGCCATTTATTTTCCACTGTAACTCATTAAATTTTTTCTTTAAAAATTTGGATATTATTGCATTTGGTGCACAGAGATAATATTAAATTTTCACATTAGAATCTTCAAGAAAATGTAGTTTCCCTCTTTTAAGTACATCTAATTTTGCTATTGCTTTTTCTGAGATCATGACTGCTACCCCTGCCTTTTTTTTTTTTTACTTCAGCTAAAGCATAATAGACTGGGTTACTGCCTCTTTTTAAATTCTGTGCATTTTTCTATTTCTATCCATTTTATAAATAAAATATTGTTGAATTCTGATTTTTAATTCATTTTGCTCTATTCTTCCATTTTATGGATAGATTCATCCCACTCACAATCACATTAATAAATATTAATTGTGTATTCCCCTCTCTCTTACTCTTCCTTTTCTGTTTCCCACTTGATCTTTAAGAGTTGTAAAGTGATTCTCTCTCTGAACCCATACTTCCCCTTTCCCCCTTTCCATTATCCTCTTCCTCTCTTTTTTCTCGAGTGAAATGATTTTCTGTACCTTACTCTTTGTGTGGGTGTATATTCAGATGACAGTATAAAATGTCAGCAGCTTCCCATAACTTTCCTCTCTGTTGGTAGAATTCTCTTTGCACTCTATAATTTTGAGATATCATTCTTCCCATCCTTCCTTTCCTTTTCTCTAATGTATTCTTGCACCCTTCTGTTTTTAAGAGCATCAAAACATAACGGAATCTCTCTCAGACTCTCTGTATAATTAGACTCCTCTGATCTCTGATGGTAGACATATGAGAGGCATATGTATCATCTCCTTTCATTAAAATGTGAAGTTTATCCTTGTTTAGAGGAATGAAGAATAAACATTTATTAAATGGCTATTATATATCAGACATTGTGTTAAGTGCTTTGCAAATATCATCTCATTTAATATTCATCCCCTTTTTATAGTTGCTGAAGCTGAGGCAAGAAGAGGTTGTGATTTGCCTAGGATCAAATAGCTAATAAGTGTCTGAGATCAGATTTGAATTTAGGTCCCCCTTATTCTGGGGCAGATGGATAATGAAATGAATAGAGTACTGCTGTGGGATTCAAGAAGAATCATTTTTCTGAGTTCAAATCTGGTCTCGGGTACAGCTATGTGACTCCAGATAAGTCACTTAACCCTGTTTGCTTCCTTACATCATCTATAAAACCTATAAAAAAATCTATAAAATTTCTTTTCCAAGAAAAGCCCAAATGGGATCACAAAGACTTGGGTACAACTGAAATGACTTTACTACATCAACAAAAAACTCCCATGCTCTAGACGCAGCATTTTATGTTACACTAACTAGTTTGATGGCCCATGTTTTTAATCTTGCTCTTCTGTTAGACAAGTTATTCTTGGTGGCAAGCTCATGTATTTTATTTTCTGAAATATTGTACATTAAACTCCACTCTTTTACAATGGTAACTGTTAAATTTTTGTGATTCTAACTGTGGTTTCTTAGCAGAGTTAGCACTTAAATTCTTTTGGTTTGGCTACATTTAGTAACTTTTTTCTTTGCAGAGAAAGTTTTGAGTTTGGCTCTTATGCTCCTGAGAGTTTTTATTTTGGGATTTTGGAGAAAGGAGATGGGTAGATTCTTTTTAATTCTATTTTTCCTTCTAATTCTAAGAGAGCTTTGAAGTTTTCTTCTATTATTTCTTGAAATATGCCACATAAGCTCTTTCACGGAGTCCAATTTTTATCTCTTTTATTTCTTTTTAATATGATTTCTTTATTTTATTTCCAATCTTTCAGTCTGTTTTCCAGGTCAGTTCTTTTTCCTTTGAGATGCCTTATATTTTCTTCCTTCCTTCCTTCTTTCCTTTCTTCTTCCCTCCCTCCCTCCCTCCCTCCCTTCCTTCCTTCCTTCCTGCTTCGCTTCTTCTCTCCCTTCCTTTCTTCCTGCCTCCTTTCCTTCCTTCCTGCTGTCCTTCTTTTCTTTCTTTCTCTCTTCTTCCTTCCTTCTTTTCATCTTTCCTTCCTTCCTTCCTTCCTTCTTTCCTTTCTTGCTTTCTTTCATATTTTGATTTTGTTTTTTGAGATGTCTTAGTCTGTCATGTAGTTATCAGCTTCTATTTGGTTAATTATAATTTTCAGAAGGTTATTATATATTTATGGTCCCTAATAAGATATGTTCTGTACCATGTTCTAAGCTATTACTTTTGTCTCCATATCTTTCTTCTAGTTCTTATTTCTTTTTTTCATTTTAGTTCTTTTTAAAAAGCTCTTGCTTCATCTATTACAGATTTTTTAACCTTTTATTTAAGGTGTTTTTTTAATGGCACAAATACTCATTCAATGTTTTGGTGTTTGCTACCATCATAATGAATGCCTGGAAGTTTCTTTAATATGGCAGACATTAAAAAGTTTATTCAATTAACTTTAGTAGAAAAGAAAGAAGTCTAACATATATTATGTATATATACACACATATACATATATGTATGTGTATATATATAGATAGATTATATATATGTATGTATATATAGATAGATACTCTTGCTTGCAAATTATATGGTGTTATTTCACCAAGCCCTTAAATTATTATAGGGCCCCAATAATGAGATCCATAGCTACTTGATAAGAGTCTAGACTAATAAATACTCATGAGGAAAAAAAATGGATGAGGAATGACTATGGTCCAAATGACACAGTGCAATATTAGGTACAAAAACATGTCAAATACATGAATCATTTCATTCATTTTTGTATCATATACGGTACACAGATAGACAATGAACTCTACTTATACATGATTAGTAGGGAGAATGCAGGCTAAATTTCATCTGGGAAAATGCAGAGTACTTTCAATGATGCTAAGCTGCTTCCTAAAAAAAATGATTTACTAACACATACTCTTTCAAATGGTATAAAATATAGATTGCTGATTTTGAAGTCCAGATCTGAGTTTATGTTTTACCTTTCATAACTTGTGTGGTCCTGGATAAGTCAATTTAATGTCTCAATGATAGCCACCACTAAGGTTTGCAAGGTCTTGGGCTTTTTTTCTTTTTGAAGGGCCCTAGAGGGGATATGTATGTGTGTGTACATATATATGTACACAATACATATATCCATACATATGCATGTGTGTATATGTGTGTAGGTACACACATACACATTTAACATCTACACATGTATATATATGTATATATATGTATATATACACACATACATACATATATACACACATACATATATTTGGGAAACTACTACCCATTAAAAATTAATATAAATGTATAACAATATTGAATGACAAAAATTTAGAATAATGAACTTCTAAATTTGGATTACTTTTGTTGCCCATGCAGCTACTCCAATTCAATGAAGACTGTGACCACAGATGGCTAAAGCATGAATAACCCAAATTATTCCTCTGCTTATTCACAACACTTTTCATATATTCTAGGAAAATGGTTTACAACATCCAAGCTCACCTCAAGCTTAAGCTGCTAGCAATCCTTCAACATGCCAAAGATTTCCATAATATCATTTTCAGAAAATATTTTCTAAACCATTTAATGAATATTGAGAAGTTAAAATACACCATCTAATATCTCTCATAATGTCTTATGTGTAAGAAATGTAAGGAATTAATATAAATACATAAAATTCAGAATGATTTTCATATATACAGATGGTTGAAGTTTAGGAAATGACAGTTTCAAAAGAGTTTTAAACCATTAGTAAAAACCAAAAATCTCAAAGAAAAATACAAAGACTGCTTCAAAATCACTATTAATCAGGGGAAAATAAGTATGAGATTTTTATAGTGAGCAAATTAATAAACATGACAAAATTATGTGTATGTACAACATCGAGGGGTTGTGAAGCAACAGACACATTAGTACACTATTGACAAGATAGTTAATTGATGTAATCATTCTGAAAATCATTGTAACATAATGAAAATATAACCACAATGTCCAAATTTTTATCATGAGAACATGCAGCTTAAGTACATATACCCAAATGCCCAAAGATGGAATGGTCCCAAGTATGTGGGAATATGTATGATATGATAATTGAAAAACTGTTTTAAAAAGTTTCAATTGAGGTTTAATTGTTTAATTTGTGGAACATGAATATAATAGAATATCACATTACTGAAAGAAAAGACAAATATGAAGAATTCAGAGAAGCATTGGAATAAATGAATTGATATAACATGAAGTAAGAACTATGAAAACACTAGTCAGTCTGACTAAAACTATGAAGATAGGAAGAATAATAAAAAAACAGGAAAATAAATGTTTTATGTTTGCATGCAACTCTGTCCCAACAGAAAGAGATGAGAAATGCATCTTTCTTATTCTATTCAAAAGTGGTGCATTAAGAGTAGAGAATATGGTATATAAAATACTCAGACTCAAGTGATATATTGGTTAGCTTCCCGGACTGCTTTTTTTTTTTTTTTCATTTTCTTCTTAATTATGGGAGATAACTATCAAGATAAGAGAGTTGGAAAGAGTTTGGGAAATAAAGAAACTTTTAACAATAAAAATTAAACATCAAAAGATCTGCCATATCAAAAGAATTGTTTGAATCACATAAGACTGATCACAGGATTGCTAAGTGTAAAAAAACTTCATTTGATGAGAGTCATTTGTGCTATGTATAGTTAGTAATATTTAATTAATGTTAGTAATATGCACAAAGCAGCATCAAATGATTCTGCAAAAGTAGATAATATGGGAAATGAGAAAAATGAAAATTGCTCAAATATCTGATGAACATTGTCTAAAGTTAATTGAGAAACTAAAATATTCTTTTAATTTGAAATAAATGAAACAAACTATGTAGTTAAAATGTTTATTT
Source organism: Myrmecobius fasciatus (assembly GCA_023553655.1). Lineage (NCBI taxonomy): Eukaryota > Metazoa > Chordata > Mammalia > Dasyuromorphia > Myrmecobiidae > Myrmecobius > Myrmecobius fasciatus. The sequence continues at coordinate 5,396 of JAJPUD010016152.1, read as the reverse complement.
TGGGATGTGTTTTTGTGTTCTAGACAGAATTTCTGATTTCTTTGTTACAGAGAGTCTACAGAGACAAAGTTCCTCTATCTATGCACACAAGCACCTTCTTTCCCACTTGTAATCTTAGAAAGAGTTGCTAAGGTTGGGAAGTACTGAGAAGTGAGTTGCTGAGTACCTTACTGCTAATATGCAGGATACTGAACATTTAGGATTAAACATGGATCTTCATGACTCTGAGAACACACCACATGCCCTGCTATCTCATCTTGGAGCATATATCTAATGATATGCTATTGACATTGATTTAGAAGAGTTTTTGCTACTGCCACATCAAAAGAAAATTTCAATATGAATGATGCGTATATTTTAATGAAAATTATATAATGTAGCAGAATAGTATTTGAATCTGTGCTGATAAAACTCAGTTGAAATTAGTAAGAAAAATAGCTCTACCATTTGACAAATATTTGATCAAAAGAAATGAACCGTTTTCAGATGAAATCATCAAAAGTATCTACAGCCACATGAAAACTAATTCATTACTGATTGGAGAAATGCAAATTAAAATAATTCTGAGTTATTACCTCATACTTGTTAGAATGACTAATAATATATAAAAGTAAAATGATATATGGTGGTGAAAATGAGATTATTAATGCATTGTTGATAGAGCTGCGAACTGATTCAACCATTCTATAAAGCAATTTGGAACTACACCTAAAGAACAATAAAACCATGCATACAGTTTGACCTAGCAATACCACTATCAGATTTGTATTCCAAAAGAGATTTTTAAGAAAAGGAAAAGTACTTTTATGTACATAAATATTTATAGTGCTTTTCTGGGGACAAAAAAAATGGAAATTGAGACATGACTGAACAAATTGTGGTTTGTGATTATGATGGAATCCTATTATAATATAAGAAATTGTGAACAGTATGCTCTCAGAAAAAGTTAGATTTACATGAATTGATGTAAAGTGTGTGTACAAATTAACAGAATTATTGTAAGATGATCAGCTGTGAGCAACTTAGCTATTTTAGCAATACAATGATCCAAGATCACTTTGATGAAATTATGATAAAAAAAAAAAAAACTAAGAATTAATGGTGTTTGAATACACATTGGAACATACTTTTTAAACTTTATTTTTCTTGAATTTTTATTCCTCCCTTCTTTCCTTTATTCCTTCCTCCCTCTCTCTTTCTTCATCCCTCCTTCCTCCCTCCCTCTCTCCCTTCCTTCCTTCCTTGTCTTGCTTTCTCTTCCTTCCTTCCTTCCACATAATTTTGAAACGATAGCTTTCTATATTAAGAGTACTTTGAAGTGTATTTTAATTAAAAGAACTGAATGACAATTTTTTTTATAGATGCTAGATGAAGCAAATTCATTTTCAAATAAAAAGATCCTCCTGAATCTTTCATATTTGGCAAAAAAATTTGCTCTGACTATTCCAAATAAATTAATGCAAGCTCCTCAAATTCATGCTCTGATGTAGAGACATAACATGACTACATTTGTTCATTAAAGAAATTACTCATGTCCCAATATTTTATAAAACATATGAATGATTAAAATAATATTTAGATGATATCTCATTTAAATGTTTTTCTATAAATTACACACAATAAAGTGATAACTTAACTAGCCAATATGAACAATCTCTTATATTTTAAAGATTTAGATATTTATAATTATGGGTAAAGAAGTTACTTGCCAAGGACAAAAGAGATGCAATTGTTCTTGTGAGGGTACCAAGTACTGAACCTAGCATCCTATTACATTTTGTCTATGGATGAATTGAGACCTATCTACCTTATAAGACAAAGAAATACAGACTTTATTATTTTTTAAATATATGTGTGAAATGGGGATTTTTCTGTAGCTGTTATAAAGTCAATATTTTCATCTTGATTAGTGGTTAAAAGAAATCATAGATAACAATTATAGACCAAATAGCATCACATTTGGGAAAACTATACAAAAAAAGATATTCATCACTTTTATATGATTATTGTGCTAATGATTTTGTTATAGTGTAAAAATTATAAATGATTACATTGAATGCTTAAGATTTAAGCTTTATAAAACTGTAAGGAATTCATAATTTTATTTGATTAACACATATACACAAATAAATATAATTGTATAAATTAATTAATGAAAAGTTGAAAGATATGAACACATCTGTTTAAGAAAAGTATCCTTACACTTAGTTTAAAAATCCCTGACCTAAAGGGTGAGCAAGCTAGTGAATGCCCACTTTCCTTTATCTGTCCACTGTGAAACTTTTTGAAAAATCTATGTATGCAAATTGATATATGAATATGATGGAGTTTTAAAATATATTTTTCAGACTTTCATATATTTACTGTCAGTGTGCCTTCCTCTTACATAGGCATTCTTATTAACCTCTGCTAAAATATTAACTTCAACATTTTATTTTATATTAACTTTTGACATTTAACTTCAACTTTGGAGTGCTTTATCTTAAAGATCATTACATTTTAACAGGAAATCTCAATAATGGAAGAAATATATATACAATAAAGAAATGTTTATATACCATGGTATAGTATATATGTTTAAAAAATACATAAATGTGACCAGTTAGTTCTATGTGTAACAACTAGCATTATTAATAGAAAAAAAAAATTAAAGCCTCAAAATAAATATACCTGTATGCACCATCAACCACATAGCCTTTTGAAGTTCATAAGCATTCTAGTGATGGTCAAGAGGGATTGCCAGCTTTCTGTGGATCCCAGTCCTGACAATAGTTCATGGCTCTGCTCCAAGATTCCCATCACAGTCCCTGGTAATGTCTGAATTCCCTATATTCTTTTTCTTTTTTCCAGCTCAGTGACTTCTAGTTCAATGTTGTTTCTTTTCAGATTCCAAAACTCAAGCTGTCAGGCCAAATCTTGACACCTGCCTTGTGTGTGTGCAAAGGGCAGTGGGAATTACTGTGTCCTGTCCTGTTTCATCTTGACACTAATTTCCTCCCTCCTGGAAGAAGCATTCTGCAGAAAACACAAACTGTGTTTGAGTTTGTGTGTGCTTCTATTGTAATAGCATCTTTTCTTTCCCTCTAAATATATGCCTAGATTCAACATGTTTTTGAAAACATCCTGTACTTTAACAAGAGATCATAAAATTAATGAAAATTTGTGGTTTTTAAAGATTATTGTTGACTGTTAAAATCTTTAATGACACAATGATAATTCTTATGTCAAAAACCAAGGCAAAAGTGTAAAAAAATGGAAAGCATGATAGCTTCTCCAAATATTCAGAAGGCAAAAATTAATTATATTTTTATGATAGAATATACTATATTAAAATTTAATTTTTCCTAGAAAAATTTAGGGTTAAAGAATCTTTAGTTTTGCTTTTCTTTCCAATTAGAACACCAAAATATGTATATGGACAGGTTTCTACCAAGGAAAGATTTAGAATTAATAAAGGAAGTTAACTTGAACATGGATTATAAGGAAGTATTTAAAGGGGCTTGTAAATAAGTGAAATCATTTTTCTGTTTTCCTGGCTTTCACATATCATCTGCCTTTGATGATTATTAATGGTATGACCTTAGGCAAGTAATTTCATCTTCCTGGGATTTGGTTTCCTCACCTTTAAAATGAAAGTTTTACATTATATGTCCTTTGAGGTATCATCTAACTCTAAACCTATGCTCCTATTTTCCCATTGGAGTGACCTTGAAATGAGCTATCATATTTAGGTATTCTAACTACCACATAGTCCCACTGGGAGTAGAATATCTAGTTTTGGAATAGCAATGTGAATTTCTCATTCAACACTGGGTTTACTTTTTATTATCTTTTTTTTTTCAAATACATACAAAGATAGTTTTTCAAAATTCACCTTTACAAAATCTTGCATTCCAAATTTTTCTGCCTCATTCCCCTTCTCTTCCATAGACAGCAAGAAACCCAATATAAGTTGTACATGTGCAATGCTTCTAAATGTATTTCCATATTTGTCATGCTGAGCAAGAAAAATCAGATTAAAATGGGAAAGAAAACACAGGAAAGAAAAAATGGCAAACAAACAAATATTATACTTTGATACGCATTCAGTATCCATAGTTTTCTCTCTGGGTGTGGATGGCTCTTTCCAAGTCTATTGGATTTACCTTAAATCATCTTATTGTTGAAAAAAACCAAATCACAGCTGATCATCACATAATTTTGCTGTTGATGTATACAATTTATTCCTCATTTTACTCACTTCACTTAGCATTAATTCATATAAGTTTTTCCAGGTTTTTCCAAAATCCTCCTGCTCAACATTTCTTTTTTTTTTTCTTAAAGCTTTTTATTTGCATAACATATGTATGGGTAGTTCCTCAGCATTGATCTTTACAAAGCTTTACGTTACAAATTTTACCCCAGTCTCCTCCCCTCCCCTAGATGGCAGGAAGTCCATTACATGTTAATAATGATAAAATACTTGACAAGTTGTTTTGCAAGAAAAATCCTATCTACAAGAAAAAAAATCAGAAAAAGGAAAGACACTGCAAGCAAACATCAATAAAGAGCATGAAAATATTATGTTGTAGTCCACATTTCATATCCCTCTCTCTGGGTGTATGTGGCTTTCTTCACTGAACAATTGCAACTGGTTTGAGTCAATTCTTTGTTGCAGAGAGCCATGTCCATCAGAGGTGATCATCATATAATATTGTTGTTGCTGTGTATAATGATCTCCTTGTTCTGCTAGTTTCACTCAGCATCAGTTCATGCAGGTCTCTCCAGGCCTCTCTGAAATCATCCTGCTGGTCGTTTCTTACAGAGCAATAATATTCCATAACATTCATATACCATAATTTATTCAGCCACTCTCCAATTGATGGGCATCCCTTCAGTTTCCAGTTTCTAGCCACTACAAAAAGGGCTGCCACAAACATTTTTGCACATGTGGGTCCCTTTCCCTCCTCTAAGATCTCTTTGGGATATAAGCCCAATAGAAACACTGCTGGGTCAAAGGGTATGTACAGTTTGTTAGCTTTTTGAGCATAGCTCCAAATTGCTCTCCAGAATAGTTGGATTCATTCACAGTTCCACCAACAATGTATCAGCGTTCCAGTTTTCCCACATCCCCTCCAACATTCATTGTTATCTTTTCCTGTCATTTTAGCCAATCTGACAGGTGTGTAGTGGTACCTCAGAGTTGTCTTAATTTGCATTTCTCTGATCAATAGTTATTTGGAGCAACTTTTCATATAACTAGAAATGGTTTTAATTTCATCATCTGAAAATTGTCTGTTCATATCCCTTGACCACTTATCTATTGAAGAGTGGCTTGAATTCTTATATATATGAGACAATTCTCTATATATTTTAGAAATGAGGCCTTTATCAGAACCATTAAATGTAAAGATGAT
>JAJPUD010016151.1:16759-33960 GCA_023553655.1 Myrmecobius fasciatus | reverse complement strand
GATTTTCCTCTTTCCTTTTTCTAATCAAATAACTAAGAGCTTATCTATTTTGTTATTTTTTTTTCATAAAACCCACTCAGTTTTATTTATTATTTCAATAGTTTTCTTTTTTTCAATTTTATTAATCTCCCCTTTTATTTTCAGAATTTCCAGTTTGGTATTTAATTGAGGGTTTTTAATTTGCTCTTTTTTCTAGCTTTTTAAATTGTAAGCCCAATTTATTGATCTTCTCTTTCTCTGTTTTATGCAAGTAAGCATCTAGAGATATAAAATTACCCTTTATACCCATTTTGGCCATATCCCACAAATTTTGGTATGTTCTCACATTGTTGTCATTCTCCTGGATGAAATTATCGAATTGTGTCTATAATTTGCTCCTTCACCTATTTATTCTTCAGGATTAGATTATTTAATATCCAATTAACTTTTGATCTATTTTCTCCTGGCCTTATATTGCATGTGAGTTTTATTGCATCATGATCTGAAAAAGATGCATTTACTATTTCTGCTTTTCTGCCTTTGATTTTGAGTTTTTTATGTCCTAACATGTAATTAATTTTCATATAAGTTCCATGAACCCCTGAGAAAAAAAGTATACTCCCTTCTATTGCCATTCAATTTCCTCCAAACATCTATTATGCCTAACTTTTCTAACATTTTGTTTACCTCCCTAACTTCTTTCTTATTTATTTTGTGGTTTGATTTCTCTAATTCTGAAAGAGCAAGTTTAAGATCCCCCACTAGTATAGTTTTGTTGTCTATTCCTCCTTGCATCTCTGTTAGTTTCTCCTATAGGAAATTGGATGCTATACCACTTGGTGCATATATGTTTAGTATTGATACTGCTTCATTGTCTATGGTACCCTTTAATAAAATATAGTTTCCTTCCTTATCTCTTTTAAGTACATCTATTTTTGCTTTTACTTGATCTGAGATAAGGATTGCTACCCCTGCTTTTTTTTATTCACCTGAAGCATAAAAGATTCTGCTCCAGTCCTTTACCCTCACTCTGTATGTATCTGTATGTTTTAGATGTGTTTCTTGTAAACAACATATTGTAGGATTCTGGCTTTTAATCCAGTCTGCTATCTACTTCCGTTTTATGGGAGAGTTCATGCCATTCACATACACAGTTAAAATAACTATATCTATTTCCTGCCATCTTTTTTACCCAAAGTTATGTTTTTCTCTTCCCTTTTCCCTTTCTCTTTTCTCCCCTCCCCCTTATTTTGTTTTTGATGACCACCTCCCTATATCAGTGCTCTCCACTTTAGAATCCCCTCCCTCTTTTTTACACCTTTCCCCTAATCCTTCTATTAGTCTATCCCTTTCTTTTCCTCCTTTGCCTCCTACTTCCCTATAAGGAAGGCCAAGTTTTCCTTTGAAGCCAAATGTGTCTGATATACTCTTTTAGAGCCCAATCTAGTGAGAGTAAGATTTACACAATACTCATCGCCCTCCCTTCTTTCCCTCAATTATATTAGATTTTCCATGTCTCTTCATGAGATTTTGCCGTATTTTACCTCCCTTTTTTACTTTATTTTACCTCCTTTCTCCTTTTTTCAGTATGATATCCATTCCACCTCTAATTTGTTTTCCATTATTATCAAAGTAAAATCAAATTATACCCCCATTCTTTAAGGATACCCATAGTAGAAATATAGTTCACAAGAGTTCTTTCCTTTTTACCTTTTTATGCTTCTCTTGAGTTTTGTGTTTGGAGGTCAAATTTTTTGTTCAGATCTGGTCTTTACATTAGAAATAGTTGAAATTCTCCTGTATCACTGAATGACCATCTTCTTTCCTGGAAGATAATGCTCATTCTAGGTGGATAGCTTTTTCTTGGCTGTAATCCAAGCTCTTTTGCCTTTTGGAACATCTGATTCCAGGCCCTTCGATCCTTGAATGTGAGAGCTGACAGATCTTGTGTGGTTCTAATTACAGTTCCTCAGTATTTGATTTTTTTCTTTCTAGCTGCTTGCAATATCTTTTCCTTGGTGCGATAGTCCTGAAATTTGGCCACGATATTCCTTGGGGTTTTAATTTTGGAATCTCTTTCAGGAGGTGATCAGTGAATTCTTTCAATGGTGATTTTGCCTTCTGATTCTAAAACATCAGGGCAATTTTCTTTCATAATTTCCTGGAAGACAGCATCTAGGTTCTTTTTTTCATTGTGGCTTTCAGGGAGTCCAATAATCCTTAAATTGTGTGTCCTAGATCTGTTTACTAAGTCAGTTGTTTTTCCTAGGAGATATTTCATATATTCTTCTACTTTTTCATTTTTTTTGTTTTTGTTTTACTGATTCTTGAAATCTTTTTGAGGCATTCACTTGCATTTGTTCAATTTTAATTTTTAATGTGTTATTTTCTGTAGTTACCCATTTTAGCTCCTTTTGTAACTGGCCAATTGATTTTTTGGTTCATTGCATTCCTTTTCCATTTTGTCAATTTTATTTTTCAGTGAATTGTTGTCTTTTTCCAATTCACCATTTTTATTTTTCAGTGAATTGGTGATTTTTTTCCATTTCACCAATCTTGTTTTCCAGTTTTTCACATCTCTGTTGCAGGGCATTATTTCCTTCTTGCACTGATCTCAATTCAGTTCCCAATTTTTCTTCTAACTCTCTTTTGAGATTCTTTGTGCAGTCTTCCAGGAAAGCCTTGTGAAATGGGTACCAGCTCATATCCTCCTTTGTGGCTTCCTCTGGGGTTGTTTTCCCTTTAGGAACCTAAGAATCTGGGGTCTGCACTTCTTTCTGTCCGTAAAAGTTGTCTATTGTGAGAGCGCCCTACTGCTTATTACTCATGTTTTAGAGCTTGAGGTCTGATTCAAGCTGGGGACTGTTAGCCGTTTCAATTTCCCCGGGGGTAGTTTGTGTAGTTGACTTCCAGTGCAGGGCTGGTCAGGCTAGATCCGCACTAGGACAATGCTTTCAGCTGCTCTCAATCCTCCCTTTACTAAAGGCAGATCTGCCAAAGCACCTGCCCTCCAGCAGAGCAAAGTGGTCCAAGCATCTCCCAAGGACTTCCTGGCTGCCTAGAATCTGCTGCTCCATCCCAGCCCCGGTCTTCCTCCCTGGGTGTGTGTTGGCGCCTGAATGGGGCAAGCGGCTTGTTCCTCTGCCCGTCTGAAACTAACCTACTCCGGAGTTCTTCCAAAGTAAATTTTTGATAGAAGTGCATTGTACTGCAAGTGTTTGATGGAGCCCTCACTCCAGAACCAGTTCAGAGGCTTAATTTGTTCTGGGTCTGAGGGAAGATCTGAGGAGCTCACAGGGAATGACGTCTGCAGTTCGCCATCTTGGCTCCGCCCCCCCAGGATTAGTCAAATTCAAATGTACCTAGGGCCATCTTTGCCAATGGCAAGGTCTAGCCAATCATATGGAAGCTTTTGTGTAGGGGCTTTCAGATGCATGTGGCTTATTTTTTTCCCTCTGTTTTTTATTAAAGCTTTTTATTTGCAAAACATATGCATAGTTAATTTTTCATCACTGACCCTTGCAAAGCTTTCTGTTACAAATTTTTCCCTCAGTCCCCCCACCTGGCAGGAAGATGGCAGGAAGTCTAGTATATGTTAATTATATTAAAATACTTGAAAAATCAAATAGGTGGATACTTATTTATACAGTTTTCTTGCTGTACAAGAAAAATTGGATCTATAAGAAAAAAAAAAACCTGAGCAGGAAAATATAATATAAGCAAATATGAATAGAAAGCATGAAAATGCTATGTTGTGGTCCACCCTCAGATACCACAGGCCTCTCCCTGGGTGCATATGTCTTTCTTCATTACTGAATAACTGGAACTGGTTTGAAACATCTTATTGTTGAAGAGAACTATGTCCATCAGAACTGATCAGCATATAGTCTTATTGTTGCTGTGTACAATGACCTCCTGGTTCTGCTGATTTCACTCACAATCAGTTCATGGAAGTCTTTCCAGGCCTCTCCAAAATCATCCTGCTGATTGTTTCTTATAGAAAAATAATATTCCATGACGTTCATATACCATAGTTGATTCAGCCATTGTCCAATTGATAGGTATACACTCCGTTTCCAGTTTCTTGCCACTACAAAGAGGGTTGCCACAAACATTTTTGCGCATGTGGGACCCTTTTCCTCCCCTAAGATCTCTTTGGGATATAGACCCAATAGAAACACTGCTGGACCAAAGGGTATGAACAGTTTGATAACTTTTTGAGCATAGTTCCAAATTACTCTCCAGAATGGTAGGATCTGTTCACAATTCCACCAACAATGTATCAGTGATTCAGTTTTCCCACATCCCCGCCAACATTCGTCATTAGCTTTTACTGTCATTTAGCCAATCTGAGAGGTGTGTAGTGGTATCTCAGAGTTGTCTTAATTTGCATTTTTCTGATCAATACTGATTTGGAGCACCCTTTCATAAGACTACAAATAGTTTTAATTTCATCATCTGAAAAATGTCTGTTCCTGTCTTTGACCATTTATCTATCAGATAGTGGCTTGAATTCTTATAAATATGAGTCAATTCTCTATATATTTTAGAAATGAAGCTTTTGTCAGAACACTTAAATGTAAAAATTATTTCTCAGTTTATTGCTTCCCTACTGATCTTGTCTGCATTAATTTTATTTGTACAAAATTTTTAAAATTTAATATAATCAAAATTATCTATCTGGTATTCAAGTAAGACTTCCAGTACTTCTTTGAACACAAAATCCTTCCTTCTCCACAGGTCTGAGAGGTAAACTATCCTATATTTCTCTAATTTGCTTATAATTTACTCACTCTTTATGTCTTAATCATGAACCCATTTAGATCTTATCTTGGTATGTGGTGTTAGGTGTGGGTCATGCCTTAATTTCTTCCATACAAGTTTCTAATTTTCCCAGCTGTTTTTGTCGAATAGTGAGTACTTATCTCAAAAGTTGGGGTCTTTGGGTTTATCAAACACTAGATTGCTATAGTTATTGCCTAGTTTATCCGGTGATCCTATCCTGTTCCACTTATTGACTATTCTATTTTTTAGCCATACCAAATGGTTTTGATGACTGCTGCTGTATAATATAATTTTACATTTGGTACAGCAAGACCGCCTTCATCAGCCTTTTTTTTTTCATTAATTCCCTTGAAATTCTTGACCTTTTGTTCTTCCACATGAAGGACACTATTTGCCACTATTTTTTCTAGATCTATAAAATAATTTTTGGGAGTTTGATTGGTATGCCACTAAATAAGTAAATTAGATTGGGTAGTATTGCAATTTTTTAAATCTTTGCTCGACCTACCCATGAGTACTTGATGTTTTTCCAATTGACTAGGTCTGACTTTATTTGTGTAGAGAGTGTTTTGTAGTTTAGTCCTGTTCCTTGGCAGATAGATTCCCAAGTATTTTATACTATCATCCGTCATTTGGAATGGAATTTCTTTTTGTATCTCTTGCTGCTAAACTTTATTGGTCATATATACAAATGATTTATGTGGATTTATTTTGTATCCTGCAACTTTGCTAAAGTTGTAAATTGTTTATAGTAACTTTTTAGTTGAGTCTCTAGGGTTCTCTATACCATCATATCATCTGCAAAGAGTAATAATTTGGTTTCCTCATTACCTACTCTAATTCCTTTGATCTCTTTTTCTTCCCTTACTGCCAAAGCTAACATTTCTAATACAATATTAAATAGTAACGATGACAGTGTGAAGCCTTGTTTCACTCCTGATCTTATTGGGAATGGTTCTAGTTTGTCCCCATTATATATGATGCTTTCTGATGGTTTTAAATAGATGTTTCTGATAATTTTCAGGAAAAGCCCATTTATTAATATAGTCTCTAGGGTTTTTAATAGAAATGGGTGTTGGATTTTATCAAATGATTTTTCTGCATCTATTGAGATAATCATATAATTTTTATTATTTTGGTTACTAATATAATTGATTATGCTAATAGTTTTCCTAATATTAAACCAGCCCTGCATTCCTGGTATAAATCGTACTTGGTCATAGTGTATTATCCTGGGGTTGACTTTCTGTAATCTCTTTACTAACATCTTATTTAAGATTTTTGCATCAATATTTATTAGGGAAATTTGTGTATAGTTTTCTTTCTCTGTTTTCACCCTACCTGGTTTAGTTATCAGCACCATATCTATAATCATAAAAGGAATTTGGTAGTGTACCTTTTTTCCCTATTTTTTTTCAAATAGTTCATATAGTATTGGAATTAATTGTTCTTTGAATGTTTGGTAGAATTCACATGTAAATCCATCTGGCCCTGCATATTTTTTCTTAGGGAGTTGATTAATAGCTTGTTTTATTTCTTTCTCTAAAGTGGAACTATTCGTTTCTATTGGGCTCATATCCCAAAGAAATCATACAGGAAGGAAAGGGCCTCACATGTGCAAGAATGTTTGCGGCAGCCCTTTTGTTAGTGGCTAGAAACTGGAAACTGAATGGATGCCCATCAATTGGAGAATGGCTGAACAAATTATGGTATATGAATGTCATGGAATATTGTTGTTTTGTAAGAAAACGACCAGAAAGATGGTTTCAGAGAAGCCTGGAGAGACTTTCATGAACTGATGCTGAGTGAAATGAGTAGAACCAGGAGATCATTATAAACGGCAACAACAATACTATATGATGATCAATTCTGATGGACCTGGCTCTCTTTAACAATGAAATGTTTCAAACCAATTTCAGTTGTTCAGTGAAGAAAGCCATATACACCCAGAGAGAGGGATGTGAAATGTGGACCACAACATAACATTTTCATGCTCTCTATTGATGTTTGCTTGCATTGTGTTTCCTTTTTCTGATTTTTCTTTCTTGTAGATATGATTTTTCTTGCACAAAAATGATGTGTGTAAATATGTATATATAGATTTGATTTGTCAAGTATTTTAACATAATTAACATGTAGTGGATATCCTGCTATCTAGAGGAGGGGTGGAGAGAAGTCAGAAAAAATTTGTAGCAGAAAGCTTTGTAAGGGTTAATATTGAAGAATTACCCATACATATGTTTTGCAAATAAAAAGTTTTAATTAAAAAAATAAATAAATTAGCAAACAAGCAAACAAATAAATAAATAAATGGGGCTATTATAAATAATTTATTTCCTTTTCTGTTAACTTGGGCAATCTATATTTTTGTAGATATTCCTCCATTTCATTTAGATAACCAAATTTATTGGCATAAAGGTGGGCAAAGTAACTCCCAATTATTGCTCTAATTTCCTCTTCATTGGTGGAAAGTTCTCCCTTATCATTTTTGAGACTAACAATTTGATTTTCCTCTTTCATTTTTCTAATCAAATTAACTAAAGGCATATCTATTTTCTTGGTTTTTCATAAAACCAACTCTTAGTTTTATTTATTAATTCAATACTTTTCTTATTTTCAATTTTATTAACCTTCTCTTTTATTTTCAGAATTTCCAATTTGGTATTTAATTCAGGGTTTTTAATTTGCTTTTTTTTCTAGCTTTTTAAATTGTAAGCCCAGTTCATTGATCTTCTCTTTCTCTGTTTTATGCAAGTAAGCATTTAGAGATATAAAATTACCCCTTATAACTGCTTTGGCCGTATCCCACATATTTTGGTATTTTGTCTCATTGTCATTCTCCTGGATGAAATTATCGATTGTGTCTATAATTTGCTCTTTCACCCATTCATTCTTTAAACTTAGATTATTTAATTTCCAATTAACTTTTGATCTATTTTCTCCTGGCCTTATATTGCATGTAATTTGTACTGCATCATGATCTGAAAAAGATTCATTTAATATTTCTTCCTTTATGCATTTGATTTTGAGGTTTTTATGCCCTAACACATGGTCAAATTTTGTATAAGTTCCATGAATTGCTGAGAAAAAAAGAAACTCCCTTCTGTCTCTATTCAATTTTCTCCAAAGAGCTATCATATCTAACTTTGCTAACATTTTTTTTACCTCCTTATCTTCTTTCTTATTTATTTTGTGGCTTTATTTATCTTATTTAGAGAGAGCAAGGTTGAGATCCCCCAGTAGTATAGTCTTGCTGTCTATTTCTTCTTGCATCTCTCTTAACTTCTCCTCTAGGAATTTGGATGCTATACCACTTAATACATATGTGTTTAGTACTGATATTGCTTCATTACTGATGGTAGCCTTTAGTAAAATAGAGTTTCCTTCCTTATCTCTTTTAGTTAGATCTATATTTGCTTTTACTTGATCTGAGATCAGGATTGCTACCCCTGCTTTTTTTTGTTCACCTGAAGCATAATAAATTTTGCTCCAGCCCTTTACCTTTACTCTGTATGTATCTCTATGCTTTAGATGTGTTTTTATAAACAGCATATTTGTAGGATCCTGGCTTTTAATCCAGTCTGCTATTTGCTTCCGTTTTATGGGAAAGTTCATCCCATTCCCATTCACAGTTAAAATAACTAATTCTGTATTTCCTGCCATCTTACTTACCCAAAGTTATGTTTTTCTCTTTCCTTTCCTTTTTCTCCCTTCCCTCCTCCCTCATATTTTGCTTTTGATGACCACCTCCCTGAAACAAACCTCCCTTATTTGGAGTCCCTTCCCTTTTTTTACACCTTCCCCCTAATTCTTCTATTTTCGCTTCTATTATTCTATCCCTTTCTTTTCCTCCTTTCCCTCCTACTTCCCTATAAGAAGGGACACATTTTTCTATGAAACGAAATGTGTCTGTTATATTCTTTTAGAGCTCAACCTTATGAGAGTAAGATTCACACAATGGTCATCCCCCTCCCTTCTTTCCTTAAATTATATTATATTTTCTTTCCCTCTTCATGAGGTTTTACCTCTTTTTACCTTCTTTTTTACCTTCTTTTTACCTCCTTTTCCTTCTTTTTTCCAGTAGAATACCCCTTCCACCTCTAGATTCTCTTTCATATTTTCAAAGTAAAATCAGATTATACCCCCATTCTTTAAGTATACCCATAGTAGAAATATAGTTCTCAACAGTTCTTTCCTTTTTATCTTTTTATGCTTCTCTTGAGTTCTGTGTTTGGAGGTCAAATTTTTTGTTCAGATCTGCTCTCTTCATTAAAAATGGTTAAAATTCACCTATATCATTAAATATCCATCTTCTTCCCTGGAAGATAATGTTATTCTTGGCTGTAATCCATTTTCCTTTGCCTTTCAGAATATCTGATTCCAGGCCCTATGATCCTTTAATGTGGAGGCAGACAGATCTTGGGTAATTCTAATAATAGTTTCCTGGCATTTAAATTGTTTCTTTCTAGCTGCTTGCAATATATTTTCCTTGGTGTAATAGTTCTGAAATTTAGCCACGATATTCCTTGGAGATTTAATTTTGGGTCCTCTTTCAGGAGGTGTTTGGTAAATTCTTTCGATGGTGATTTTGCCTTCTGATTCTAAAACATCAGGGCAGTTTTCTTTCATGATTTCCTGGAAGTGAAGATAGTATCTAAGTTCTTTTTTTCATCATGGCTTTCAGGAATTCCAAGTATCCTTAGATTTTCTCTCCTAGATCTGTTTTCCAGGTCAATTGTTTTTCCTAGGAGATATTTCATATTTTTTTCTTTTTTTCATTTTTGCTAAGCTGATTCTTGAAATGTTGTTGATTCATTCACTTCCATTTGTTCAATTCTAATTTTTAATGTATTATTTTCTTCAGTTACCTTTTTAGCTCCTTTTGCAACTGGCCAATTGATTTTTTTGTTCATTGCAGTGTTTTTCCATTTTACCAATTTTGTTTTTCAGTGTATTGGTGTCTTTTTCATATCTCTTTTGTAGGGCATTTTATCCTTCTTGCAATGATCTCACTTCATTTCCCCATTTTTCTTCTAACTCTCTTTTGAGATTCTTTAAGCAATCTTCCAAGAAAGTCTTGTGAAATGGGGACCAGTTCATGTTTCCCTTTGTGGCTTCCTCTGGAGTTGCTTTACTTTTAGGAACCTCAGGATCTGAGGTCTGCCTTTCTCTCTCTCCATAAAAGCCGTGTAGGGTGAGAATTCTTTTCTGTTTTTTATTCATTTTTTTTAAAAGAGCTTGACGTCTATTTAAAGCAGAGGAGCAGCAGCTGCTTTAATTTGCCCTGGGGCAATTCGGCTGATTGACCTCTCGTGCTAGGTCCTGTGTTTGCAGTAGTTTACAATCTACCTTTTACAAAAAGAAGATCTGCCAAAGCACCTGCCTGCAAGCAGGGAAGGGTTATCCAAAGCCTCCCAGAAACCTCCTAGGTGCTTAGAATCTGCTAGGCTGAGTCCTGCCCCAGCTTTCTGCCCTTTCTCCCAGAGCTGCTCTCTGAGCTTGGCAAACTGCCTGACCCCCTGCCTGTCTGAAGCAGACTAGCCCTGAAGCTCTTCCAAAGTAAATTCTTCTAGAAATGTGTTGTAAGCCAAATATTTGGGCGAGCTTTGACTCCAGAATCAGTTTAGACGCTTGATCTGCTGTTGGTTTGAGTGAAGGTCAGAGGAGGTCACTACTTGGCTCCAATCTTACCTTTCATATCTAAGTAGGCGTTTCATAAGGTGAATAGTAGAGATCATTTTGCTTTTAAAATCCCCAATACATTAAAAAATTCCAAATTGCATATTGTCCATAACGGAAACATTTTCAAAGGGACAAAAGGCAAAAACTATTATTCTTAGAGTCCCTTTAATTAAAGGGTACAACTTTTAGATGACTCAATACAATCAATTAAAACTCAGAATGTCCCAATTCCACATAAAAGAATCTGAAAGATTCTCAATAATATCAATTAAACCTTTGAAAATAACCCAATAAAATTATAGATCACATTTATTATCATATTCCTTAAACAAGGAGACAATCATGCACCTAAATAAATATTCAGTCAACTAACACCATGTGAAAAGTGAGCTGGCCCTTTAAAAAAATTCTCTGCTTCCTTTCTAAAGAAGGAGCCAAAAGCAGCGAGTGGGGAAAGGTAAGCTAGTTATCTTCACTTTTGAGAAAGAACCTTCTCGTTTCTCCCTTCCCCACTCAACTTGTAAAAGATCTGCCTCTTTTCTTTTGTTCATGTCCTCTTCTCTTTCTTGCTACATGCCTTTTCCTTCTTTCTCTCTCCTCCCAAATACTTTTCTGACATGGTCTCTCTCCTTCTCCTTTGTCTCTCAATTCCTTATCCCATTGTTATAAAATCATCTCTTTTCTCCTGTCTTTTTCTTTTCCTTTCCTTTAAAACTTTCAAGATTCATAATATAGTGAATAGCTAAATAATTCCATAAAACTCACACCCACAGAGCAGCTAGGTGGCACAGTGGATAGAGCACCAGTCCTGAAGGCAGGAGGACCTGAGTTCAAATCTGTTCTTAGACACTTAACACTTCTTAGCTGTGTGACCCTGGGCAAGTTACTTAAACCCAATTGCCTCCGCCAAACAGAAACAAACAAACAAACAAACAAACAAAAACCTCACACACATGTTCAGAATTAAATTTGACAAAATTTAAAGCATGACTTATAATGTTTACCAATTACCCAATATGTTTCAGAAGGTAACATACAGAACCTTTTATTGCTCACTTCCCTTTTTATATTATCATAGTCCTGTAAATTTACAGCTTCCTCATTTCTGTCTGTAATCTTTTGTGCCTTTTCTTCAACCATTTTAGCAAATCTTTTCTTCATATCAAATATTTCTTTTTCTAACTCTATCTGAGCTTCCTTTTCTCTCCCTTTGCCTGATTCCTCCCCACCTCATGGTGGAGTATGTCCAATTCTAATGGATCTATATTGTCCTCCAATTCCCCCATTGCTGTGGCCCAAATTGAGCATGTCTCTTCAGGGGTGAACAGTATAGACAGTATATACATTAATTCTGACTAAGTATAAAGACTGGGGCCCAAGAATTGATCTAACTGCTTTAATGCTCCATCCGAGTCTTCCATAATGGAGGCCAAATTATTCCCCCACCCAAATCTTGGCCCCAATATAATACAACCCCAAATAAAACAACAATATTTGATTAATTTCTTTTGGCTCTTCCCTTTGTACTTCGGGATCTTACCCTAATCCTGCAACCAATCCCCTAAAGGACTATCAGTTGGAATTCCCTGATTCTTGTCCTGGTTCTCATTTCTGGGCTGCAATTTCGCCATGCTTCCTTCCTATATTGGTGTAGGCTACCCATTACCAAATAACCAGACCCCCAAGAAAGCCCCAGGGTGTCCTTTCCTTAAGGTCCAGTACCCCCCCAACATTTTAGAGAGCTAATCTCTCCCTTGGCCAATAGACCTCCAGACTACCCTGAGCACTTACCTCGAGCTACACGCATAGATCTTCTGCACTATGCCAGCCACCAGAACTTTCTCTCTCTCTCTGCCTTTCTTTTTTTCTATACTGAGTTCCTCTGCCTCAGGCCATTAGATTCCCCAGGAGTAGCAGGACTGTCAAAACCCAGCAGCTCTTAGACAAAATTGTCCGGGGGTTCACCTGCTGCTGGTCTGAGACTCCCACAACCTCCCCAAAGAACCCCTTCAATCTCAAATGAGTTCCCAAGTTTATGTGGGATATTCAGACCCTCATCTGAATTATCAATACTTCAGAGGCATCTCAAAATATAGAACAAAGGCTTTATTCAGGACCTCGAGAGAACCGGACGGTGCCACGATGGATCAAATAAGTTGTCCAGGGTTGGGAGAGCCAGTATTCAATACACACCTGTAAGTTTTATACAGTCTGAAGAAAGAAAGTCCCAAGCCCACCTCCCTTTTCCCTTACATACATTCTGATTAGTTTTATATATATATATTTTACTTTCCCTTATTCAAGTACTGGAATATGGACAGCCTATAAAACCAAACTACTTTCTACTTTCTTCCTTGACCACATGATTCCCTGGAAACGGAAACTTAGGCCCTCAGGCTTTGCTTAATTTAGTCAATAGTTGTGAGAGGCTTCACTTAGATTGTTAAACTCAGACTAAAGTCTCCTTACACCTCTAAATCTATGTAGGGGAAACTTTTCATTCTTATTTTTTTTATTTTTAGTTCTAATTAAAAGCTTTTTGTTTTGGATCTGTGAACCAATCATTGATAATTCATTGAATAGGAATTCAAGCTATACTTGCTTAAAATTACCCCAAATACCTTTCATCGAATCTTAAGATAATAAGTGAATGAGACAAGGTGAAGATTTCTCAGAGGCTGTAGGACCTCTGGCCTAAATTTCAGGAAGTCAAGTGATCCCTAATCTCAGAGGAGAAAATGTCAGACTACAGGTCTAAGTTTCAAGAAGTCACGTGACCCACAGGAAGTAGACAGTTTAGCCAGCCATTGGTCAATGGTTACTTCCTTTTCAGTTCATCCAATGAATTAAAAAAAATCAATAGGAAGGAGGGTTGTGCTCACATTTAGAATGTAAGACCACATTACTTCAGCCAGTGAGAATGAAGGTTAGTGGTGGAAAAGATCTTCTATATTAAGGACTATATAATTTGCTGTTTTGCCTCTGTAAAGCACTTCCTACTTTGACTTGCTTATTCAACTGGAGTGATGCTCACTTCTCCTGAGAATGTATAATAAACCTTTGTTTTGCTCCTATAGATATCTCCGGCTATTTTATTATATGGTGGTCACTCCCCCATCTGAACCACACACCAGGAATTCCAGACTTGTTTGCAACCTGAGACATGAAAATTGGCCTACCTAAATTTGAAAAAATATTGCCAGTTTAATTATAGCATCATATCAATTCTAAGCAAGTGTTATAGTAACTGACCTGGTATTCAGGAAGAATTGGATTCCAGTTGTGTATTCAGACTATGTGACTGAAGTATTTATCCTTTTCTCAGTGCCCCCAGGTTATTCTTTAAGACTAAGTGGTAAATAAAAAGCCTATATGCAGTAAAAAAAAGAAATTTCTCAATAGGAACTCACTATACCAATGCAAAAACAAGCCCAATTAAAAAAAAAGAATTCTCAAAAATCATCTACTTAAGCTGTTACAATCTTATCACTGAAGAAAGTGTATTAATGAGATTACAGATTTTAGATCTATGGATGCAAGAGTTTTAATTTTGCTTGATGTTTCTTTAAAACAAAAAAAATGAAATCTGGAAAATGATATGTGGATGTAATTGAATAAAGTTAGAGTTTGTTCTTGCCATGTTGTAAAACTTTTTGAATCATGAAAAAGGATTTGTTTTAAAAAATTAGACTCTAATCTAGACTTTTAATGAGAAAAATATTTGAAATTTAGGCTGCAGCTGATAGTTTCTTCAATTTACTATGAACAAGTTCTATGTTATAACTTGGAATGATTTTTAGCAGAATCAGATTGTGTCTAGCCTTTGCACATGATGTAGATTCATTTTGAGTATGTATGAAAACTCATCTGATTTCTAGTATTTCTAAGTGAGGAAATACATATATATATATGCGTATGTATATATGCATATATATATATCTCATAACTATCCTCTAAGAATCCTTTTATTAAAAGTCATTATTTATTTTAAACATTCTTTTTTCTCAAAGGCTTTCTCTCAGGCTCATTCCTTCCTTCAACTACTGAGAAAGCAAGTAATATGATTTCATTTATACATGCTCTCTTAACCCCTCTACTGAATTCTATCTTTAGTATGGTCCAAAGGAAAAGGCAATGAATTTAGACTGAGAGCCCATGATTTCAAATCTTGGATCTGCCATTTGCTACATATATAATCTTGGGAAAGTCACTTCATTTACCTGCCTCAGTTTCCTCATCTGTAAAATAGAGGTTATATTTTAAGTGCTAAAATAAATTAAATTAAAAGTGTTAATAATTGTATTTAACTGTTAGGGTAACTGTGAATAAAAGGAGATAATATTTATAAAGTGCTCTGCAAATCTTAAAATGTTATATAAATACTAGCTGTGATTGTTATTTCAATGTTAAGCAGAAAAGCTAGAGATAAGAAGGTACACTGAATTTCTTAGATAGGAAGTGGGGCATAATCAGATTTAAATTTTAGGATGAATAGGAGTTGGAAGAAATGCTAAGAAGAAAACCAAATAGAAGATTATTATAAAGATCCAGATAAGAAGTGATGAGGACTTGAATGAGCATGACATCTGGGAGGGGGGAAAAGGGAGGATATACAGGGGAGACATTATTGAGATACAAATGACAAGATTTGGCAGCTGCTTCAGTATATAGGTGAGAGTGATGCCTCAAGAATGACACTGTTAAAAGTTCAGGGGCGGGGGTGGAGCCAAGATGGTAAAGTGCAGACATCATTCTTTGTGAGCTCCTCAGATCTTCCCTCAGACCCAGAACAAATTAAGCCTCTGAACTGGTTCTGGAGTGAGGGCTCCATCAAACACTTGAAGTGCAATGCACTTCTATCAAAAATTACCTTGGCATTCTCATACTCCTTGATTGATGTTTGCTTACATTGTGTTTCCTTTATCTGATATATCGTTTGTGTAGACAAGATTTTTCTTGCACAACAATGACAAGTTTGGAAATATGTATACATATATTCGATTTACCAATATTTTAACATAATTAACATGTAGTGGATATCCTGCCATCTAGGGGAGGAGTGGGGAGTTGGGGGAAAAATTTGTAACGGAAAGCTATGTAAGGGTTATTGTTGAAGAATTACCCACACATATGTTATGCAAATAAAATAAAAAAAATAAAATTTAAAAATTACCTTGAAGAACTCCGGAAAAGGTCAGTTTCAGATGGGAAGGAGATCGGCCACTTGCTGCACTCAGCTGCCAGTGTGCAGCCAGGGTGGGAGAATGGGTCTGGGACAGAGATTGGAGGATTCTAGGCACCCAGAAAGTCCCTGGGAGAAGCTTGGGCCACTTTGCTCTACTTGCAGGCAGGTGCTTTAGCACATCTGCCTTTGGTAAAGGGTGGATTGAGAGCAGCTGAGAGCACTGACCTAGCGCTGACCTAGTCCAACCAGTCCCGCCCCGGAAGTCAACTACATGAACTGCCCCAGAGCAAATTGAAGCATCTGCAAATCCCCTGCTTTAAACAGATCTGAAGCTCTAAAAAATGAATAACAAACAAAAAAAGAACTCCCCTTAGACAGCTTTTATGGAGAGAAAGAAGGACAGACCCCAGATCCTGAGGTTCCTAAAGGGAATGCAACCCCAGAGGAAGCTACAAAAGAAGACATGAGCTGTTCCCCACTTCACAAAGCTTCCTTGAAGATTGCATGAAGAATCTCAAAAGACAGTTAAAAGAAAAATGGGGAAATGAATTGAGATCAGTGCAAGAAAGATATAATGCCCTGCAAAAGAGATATGAAAAATTCAACAATTCATTGAAAAACAAAATAGGCGAATTCAAAAAAGTCATTAACTCACTGGAAAACAAAATTGGTGAAATGGGAAAAAAATCATCTATTCACTGGAAAATAAAAATGGTGAATTGGAAAATGAAAACAATTCACTGAAAAATAAAATTGGCAAAATGGAAAAAGAATGCAATGAACAAAAAAAATTCAATTGGCCAGTTACAAAAGGAGCTTAAAAAGGTAATGAGGGAAATAATACTTTAAAAATTAAAATTGAACAAATAGAAGTGAATGACTCAATAAGACTTCAAGAATCAGTCAAACAAAAACAAAAAGAAAAAGAAAAAATAGAAGAAAATATGAAATATCTCCTAGGAAAAACAACTGAGTTGGAAAACAGATCTAGGAGAGACAATCTAAGGATAATTGGACTCCCTGAAAACCACAATGAAAAAAAGAACCTAGAGGCTTTCATTTCCAGGAAATCATGAAAGAAAACTGCCCTGATATTTTAGAATCAGAAGGCAAAATCGCCATTGAAAGAATTCACTGATCACCTCCTTAAAGAGATTCCAAAATTAAAACCCCAAGGAATATTGTGGCCAAATTTCAGGACTATCGCACCAAGGAAAAGATATTGCAAGCACCTAGAAAGAAACAATTCAAATACCAAGGAACTGTAATTATAATCACACAAGATCTGTCAACTTCCACATTAAAGGATCAAAGGGCCTGGAATCAGATATTCTGAAAGGCAAAAGAACTTGGATTACAGCCAAGAATGAGCTATCCAGCTAGAATGAGCATTATCTTCCAGGGAAGAAGATGGTCATTCAATGATACAGGAGAATTTCAACTATTTCTAATGTAAAGACCAGATCTGAACAAAAAATTTGACCTCCAAACACAAAACTCAAGAGAAGCATAAAAAGGTAAAAAGGAAAGAACTCTTGAGAACTATATTTCTACTATGGGTATCCTTAAA
>JAJPUD010016151.1:364-11759 GCA_023553655.1 Myrmecobius fasciatus | reverse complement strand
CAATTGAATACCAAATTGGAAATTCTGAAAATAAAAAGGGAGATTAATAAAATTGAAAATAAGAAAACTATTGAATTAATAAATAAAACTAAGGGTTGATTTTATGAAAAAAACCAACAA
This sequence comes from Myrmecobius fasciatus, assembly GCA_023553655.1. Lineage (NCBI taxonomy): Eukaryota > Metazoa > Chordata > Mammalia > Dasyuromorphia > Myrmecobiidae > Myrmecobius > Myrmecobius fasciatus. The sequence continues at coordinate 11,639 of JAJPUD010016151.1, read as the reverse complement.
AATAGATAGGCCTTTAGTTAATTTGATTAGAAAAAGGAAAAAAGAAAAATCAAATTGTTAGTCTCAAAAATGATAAGGGAAAACTTTCCACCAATGAAGAGGAAATTAGAGCAACAATTAGGAATTACTTTGCCCAACTTCATGCCAATAAATTTGATAATCTAAATGAAATGGAAGAATATCTACAAAAATATAGACTGCCCAAGCTAACAGAAGAGGAAATAAATTATTTAAATAGCCCCATTTTAGCGAAAGAAATAGAACAAGCTATTAATCAATTCCCTAAGAAAAAATCTTCAGAGCCAGATGGATTTACATGTGAATTTTACCAAACTTTCAAAGAATAATTAATTCCAATAACATTTAAACTGTTTGAAAAAAAAGGGAAAGAAGGTGTACCATATTGTTTCTATGATACAGATATGGTGCTGATAATTAAACCAGGTAGGGTTAAATAAGAGAAAGAAAACTATACACAAATTTCCCTAATGAATATTGATGCAACAATTTAAAATAAGATATTAGCAGTGAGACAGAAAGTCATCCCCAGGATAATACACTATGACCAAGTAGGGTTTATACCTGGAATGCAGGGCTGGTTCAATATTAAGAAAACTATCAGCATAATCAATTATATTAATAACCAAACTGACAAAAATCATATGCTTATCTCAATAGATGCAGAAAAAAACATTTGATAAAATGCAACACCCATTCCTATTAAAAACACTAGAGAGTATAGGAATAAATGGGCTTTTCCTTAAAATCGTCAGTAACATCTATTTGAAACCATCAGTAAGCATCATATGTAATGGGGCAAAACTAGAAACACTCCCAATAAAATCAGGAGTGAAACAAGGCTGTCCACTGTCACCATTACCATTTAATATTGTATTAGAAATGTTAGCTTTGGCAGTAAGAGAAGAAAAAGAGATGAAAAGAATTAGAGTAGGTAATGAGGAAACCAAATTATCATTCTTTGCAGATGATATGATGGTATACTCAGAGAACCCTAGAGACTCAACTAAAAAAATTACTAGAAATATTTCACAACTTTAGCAAAGTTGCTGGATACAAAATAAATCCACATAAATCATCAGAATTTGTACATATGACCAATAAAGGTTCAGCAGCAAGAGATACAAAAAGAAATTCCATTCAAAATAACGGATGATAGTATTAAATATTTGGGAATCTATCTGTGAAGGAAAAGTCATGAACTATAAGAACTAAACTACAAAATACTTTCCACACAAATAAAGTCAGACCTATTCAGTTGGAAAAACATCAAGTGCTCATAAGTAGGCCAAGCGAATATAATAAAAATGACAATACTATCCAAACTAATTTACTTATTTAGGGCCATACCAATCAAACTCCCAAGAAATTATTTTACAGATCTAGAAAAAATAGTTGCAAAGTTCATTTGGAAGAACAAATTTCAAGAATTTCAAGGGAATTAATGAAAAAAAAGGCTGATGAAGGTGGCCTTGCCGTACCAGATCTAAAACTATTTTATAAAGCAGCGGTCGTCCAAACCATTTGGTACTGGGTAAGAAATAGAGTAGTCAATCAATGGAATAGGATAGGATCACAGGATAAACTACGCAATAACTATGGTAATCTAATATTTGATAAATCCAAAGACCCCAGCTTCTGGGATAGGAACTCACTATTTGACAAAAACTGCTGGGAAAATTGGAAACTACTATGGAAGAAATTAGGGCTTGACCCACACCTAACACTACATACCAAGATAAGATCTAAATGGGTTCATGATTTAGACATAAAGATTGATATTATAAGCAAATTAGAGCAGCTTAGGATAGTTTACCTCTCAGACCTGTGGAGAAGGAAGGAATTTGTGTCCAAAGAAGAACTGGAACTCTTAATTGAATACCAGATAAATAATTTTGATTATATTAAGTCAAAAAGTTTTTGTACAAACAAATCTAATGCAGACAAGATCAGGAGGGAAGCAATAAATTGGGAAATCATCTTTACATTTAAGGGTTCTGACAAAAGCCTCATTTCTAAAATATATAGAGAATTGTTATATTTTTAAAAATTCAAGCCTCTCTCCAATTGATAAATGGTCAAAGGATATGAACAGACAATTTTCAGATGATGAAATTAAAATTATTTCTAGTCATATGAAAAGGTGCTCCAAATCACTATTGATCAGAGAAATGCAAATTAAGACAACTCTGAGGTACCACTACACACTTCTCAGATTGGCTAAGATGACAGGAAAAGATAATGACGAATGCTGGAGGGGATGTGCGAAAACTGGGACACTGATACATTGTTGGTGGAACTGTGAACGGATCCAACCATTCTAGAGAGCAATTTGGAACTGTGCTCAAAAAATTATGAAACTGTGCATACCCTTTGACCCAGCAGTGTTTCTATTGGGCTTATATCCCAAAGAGATCTTAAAGGAGGGAAAGGGACCCACATGTGCAAGAATGTTTGTGGCAGCCCTTTTTGTAGTGGCTAGAAACTGGAAACTGAATGGATGTCCATCAATTGGAGAATGGCTGAACAAATTATGATACATGAATGTTATGGAATATTATTGTTCTATAAGAAACAACCAGCAGGATGATTTCAGAGAGGCTTGGAGAGACTTGCATAATCTGATGCTGAGTGAAATCAGCAGAACCAGGACATCATTATACATGGCAACAAGACTCTATGATCATCAATTCTGATAGACATGACTCTCTTCAAGAATGAAATGTTTCAAACCATTTCCAATTGTTCAGTGAAGAAAGCCACATACACCCAGAGAGAGGGATATGAAATGTGGACCAAAGCTTAACATTTTCATGATCTCTATTGATGTTTGCTTGCATTGTTTCCTTTCTCTGATTTTTTTTTCTTGCACAACAATGTTAAGTATGGAAATATGTATACATATATTCAATTTATCAAGTATTTTAACATAATTAACATGTAGTGGATTTCCTGCCATCTACAGGAGGGGTGGGGAGTAGGGGGGAAAAATTTGTAACAGACAGCTTTGTAAGGGTTAATGTTGAAGAATTACCCATACATATGTTTTGCAAATAAAAAGTTTTAATAAAAAAAACCTGTTTCTAATCTTATGGAAAGGTGCTCTAAATCACTATTGATCAGAGAAATGAAAAGTAAGACAACTCTGAGATACCACTACACATCTCTCAGATTGGCTAAGATGACAGGAAAAGATAATGATGAATATTGGAGGTAATGTGGGAAAATTGGGACACTAATACATTGTTGGTGGAACTGTGAACGGATCCAACCATTCTGGAAAGCAATTTGGAACTATGTTCAAAAAGTTATCAAACTGTGCATACCCTTTGACCCAACAGTGTTTCTATTGGGCCTATATCCCAAAGAGATCTTGAAGGAGGGAAAGGAAACCACATGTGCAAGAATGTTTGTGGCAGCCCTTTTTGTAGTGGCTAGAAACTGGAAACTGAATGGATGCCCACCAATTGGAGAATGGCTGAATAAATTATGGTATATGAATGTTATGGAATATTATTGTTTTGTAAGAAAACGACCAGCAGGATGATTTCAAAGAGGCCTGGAGAGACTTGCATGAACTGATGCTGAGTGAAATGAAGGGAACCAGGAGATCATTGTACACAGCAACAACAAGTCTATAAGATGATCAATTCTGAATGACATGGTTTCTTCAACAATGAGATGTTTCAAACCTGTTCCAATTGTTCAGTGAGGAAGAAAGCCATATACACCCAAAGAGAGATCTGAATGTGGACCACGACATAACATTTTCATACTCTTTATTGATGTTTTGTTGCATTTTGTTTCCCTTCTCAGATTTGTTTTGTTGTAGATCCGATTTTTCTAGGGGACGGTGTGGGGGGTAGGAGGGAAAAATTTGTAACAGAAATCTTTGCAAGGGTCAATGTTGAAAAATTACCCTTGCATATGTTTTGCAAATAAAAAGCTTTAATAAAAAAAGATTTTTCTTGTGCAACAATGTAACTGTATAAATATGTATACACAAAAAAAAGAAAATGAAAAAAAAGATATGAAAGATAAGACCCAGAAAGTTCATGAGACAAATCTCTTAATGTTATCAATATAAAGTCATGGTAATGCCTGTTTAGGATTCATCTGAAGCTTGGTTAATGGGATTTATTATTCGATGTAAAATTTCTTGGGCTTGTAGCTACTATTATTTAGGAGTTTTGAAAGTTCCACCTTCTGAAAGTTACTGGGACAATTACCTGGCGTAAATTTGAGTTAAAGCTATTTTATCCTGTGTCCTGTATGTGCTGAAGAATCAGTTTTGATTGATTATATTATGTTATAACCAAGTCCCTGTTTTTTCTCTTGTGACTGATTTCTATGATCAGAGCAATAGTCAATAGGACTCATTAATGCAATTCAATTATGCTGTTTACAATCTGGTTATATACAATTATTATATCCTAAATACTTAAGCATATAAGTATTTAAACTAATACCCTATCTGTTACTAGATATTTGTGTCTGTAGGTATTCAGGTCTTAAAAGGTTTCTAAATAATGAGAGGACAATTGGCACCAAGCATCCTGGAAAATTGGTTCTGTTTTTGGGTGAGTACTCTGGGATAGTAGGTGGCTATGCTGGAGGCAGCATCAAGTGTCCCTACTGGCCTTTGTGGAATGCCACTGGAGTGCCCTGTTTGTTTTTTTTTTCTACCTGGTTTGTCTGTCTTTGTGTTGCAAAACTGTTTATCTATTGTCTGTGTTTTGAGTGTTGTGGTATCTATTGTTTATTGGAGTTAAGTGTTTACACTAATTTGATAGGAATAGAAAAGTTTGGCTACCTTTACCCCCTCCCTGGAAAAAGAATCTATTTAATTTACTCCCAACAGAAAGCAGCCTTAAAGAGACGTTGTCCCTGCTTCTAATGAATATTGCACCTTATTGATTTTGGGGGAAATTGAGGATTGTTGATGACTGAGTGTACAATCCTGATTGGGTCTCTATTGTTGTATTTTGGATTTAAGGATGGAAAATGTTAGGTTAAGATTTTGGGTGACTGTTACTGTAATGGATAGTTTGTATCTGCATTATCTAATTGATCACAATGTTCTCTTCAGGATATGTAATTGTTTGAGGGATTTTTAGTTCCAGAGTGGAAAACCCTTACTATACTAGTCTGTTATGTGAGATTAACTTGACAACTAGAGCCCTATTTACATTTTCGGTTCCTAGTACCAATCTACAGAAACCTACAAAAAGATATCAATGAAAGTACTGACACACAAGGTATGAAAAATAGCTCAGCCATTTGTCAGTGGCATGTAAATGTAAAAATATTGAAGCCCATTAGGGAGAAATACCCTGAAGTACAGATTATTCATTACATGGATGATATTCTTAGAGCATATGACAATGCAGATACTTTAGAACAATTATTGGCTGAGGTCAGGAGTGAACTTGAAAAATAGCCCCAGGAAAAAATTCAGAGACAATTGTCCATACAATATTCGGGCCATATTATATCATCTAGAACTGCTCGAGTAAAGTCTCCAAAAATAGATATTACTAAAATAAATACTTTGAATGAATTTCAAAAGTTTATGGGTGGAACACAATGGGTTAGGAATAAAATTGAGATCCCTACTGATCAGTTGTAAGTCTTAAATGATTTGTTGAGGTCCCAGTAAATTGAAATAAAAATGGGACTAGCCCATGAAGCCTTGTTAACTGAGATTTTAACCAATTTAATGTTACTTAGATATATAGCTGTGGTCTATGTTAGGGGACTTCAGACTGGAGATGCCTTTATAGCAAAGGGAAATCGGCTGGCAGATGAAAAAGCAAAGCAAGCAGGGAAGGGAGAATCTGCTGATCCTGAGGAGATAATGGTGCTGATACTGGCTCTACCCCTGTACATGCCTCTGCCGTCATACACCCCGGATGAGAAATAAAAGCTGCAGGCTCTTGGAGCCCAGGAAGATGCTAAGGGTTATTGGTTCTTGCTCTATGGAAGGGAGGTCCTGACCAAAGCAGGTATGAGACATCTACTTCAGTACCTACATCAGGGTTGCCATTGGGACGTCCAAAATCTGTATGATGTGATGCTCACAAAATTTGCAACTCCTGGGTTGTACACATTAGCCTGGCAAGTAGTAGATAGCTTTCTTTATTTGTAGAAGGGCAAATAAAACAGCTCTCTGATGGGCTCCACAGGGTAGAAGGCTCCCTGGCATCAGACTCTTTCAGAGTATACAGGTGGATTTTACTGAATTGCCCTGTGTGGGGCGTCTCAAATACCTGCTGATCATAGTGGACCACTTAACATCTTGGGTAGAGGCCTGTCCCCTTTGTCATGCTACCACTTCGGTTGTGGCTAAGGTCCTCTTAGAACAAATCATGAGGTATGGACTAGTGGAGCGCATCAATTCTGATCAAGGTATGCACTTTACAGCCAAGCTTTTGCAATCTGTAACGAAAGCCTTAGAGATAACTTGGGAGTTTTATACTCCATGGCATCCTCCTTCCTCAGGAAAAGGTAGAAAGGATGGATCAGGAGATTAAAAGACAATTTACTAGATTAACCTTAGAAACTCAGTTACCTTGGACAAAGTGTCTCCCTTTGGCTCTACTGAGAATCAAGACAGAACCCCAAAGGGATATTGGGCTGTCCCCATATGAACTGTTATTTGGTCACCCATACCCAGGATTGATGAATCCAGGGGGATCAGACCTAATTTTTGAAACTAAAGACATATTTTTAAGAAATTATATTATGACTCTTGCCAATCATTTGCAAACATTGTAATTAAAGGGTCTTGTTGCTCAGACTCCTCCTTTAGGATTTTCTGTTCATCATTTCAAGCCTGGAGATTGGGTTCTGATCTGCTCTTGGAAGGAGGATAAATTGACCCCGAACTGGGAAGGACCCTACCAGGTGCTTCTAACTTCAGATACTGCAGTAAGGATTCGTGAATGTAGCTATACCCATCACACTCGAGTTAAAGGACCTGTGGATACTCCAAAAGAATGAACTGTAATACCTAAAGGGAACTTGAAACTACAACTCGAAACAAGGCCTTGCTGATATTGATTGTGTAAATTTATATGTCAAATATTCTAATTGTCATGTATGCTATACTGCTCTTTTTGCCAATTGCTTCCACAGCTCCGATCCTTCACCTATTGATGGGAAAGGATAATACTTTCCAAAGTCTGATGCAAATGATTGCCAAGACCTTTCTTATTCGAGATTGTTGGATTTGTGGGGGACCACAGCAATTTGACAAATGATCTTGGGTAGCTGTACCATTAAGCCCAGCCTGGCTCCTGAGTAAAAGATTAGACGTAAACAACGGGCCTGGGTTTTGATCAGAACAAGAAAAACATCAATGGTTGTTAATCGATTTTTTTTTCTGGTAAATACTGTCTAAATCCAAAAGGAGAAGGAGAAGGAGAATGACTAAGGGAACAGTGAATGTGATTGGACTTACTTTATGGAGATTAAAACCACTCAGCTTGATTGTACAAAGTATAAGCATAGACGGAACCAAACTCATGTCCAATGCAAAAATGGAGTATGGTGTCCCTGTACTAATTTAGGGTGGGAGTTAGACTACTGTCAGTTTCCACCATGTAGAAACTTGAATTGGCCCTCAAATCTATCTGAAATAGTTTTACTCAATGGAGATACGCATGGTCACCCATGTGAGCTTTGGCAAATAGTAGACTGTATGAGGAAAGATGAAAAGGGGGTTCTAATCCAGCCCTGGTACCAATGGGCTTGGCGGAATTCAACTTGGTCTGGTTATTTTATCTTTTTCTGGAGTACAAAGGATAAGTCTGAATCTAATATTATGAGTTATAGCTTCAAAGGTAAACAGCAATTATGGAAATGACAATATCAGGATAATATTGGGACCCTCAACCAAGGAGGTCTATTAGGGGATAAAGACTCACAGTATTATTCAGTGATGTTCAAGAGGACAAATATTTTTGAATCAAGCAACCCTGCATTAAAGGGACATTATTGAATCTGTGGTCAAACTGCTTATGCCCACCTTCCCCTTAATTGGACTGGTGTCTGTTACGTTGGATTAATTAGACCAAAATTCTTCTTCTTGCCTGGAAATAGTGTGAAGCATTTAGGAATTCAGTTATATGATGATTTGGAGCAAGAGAAACTGAGCATTGATACTTTCCTAACACAGACTGGGGATGCTAATGGATAGGGAGATACATGGCCCCCTGAAAGAGTAATCCAAAAGTAGGGACCGGGCCACCTGGACTCAAGATAGTAGTTGGGGATACAGAACTCCTATTTATATTTTAAATAGATTAATTTGGCTCCAAGCTGTCTTAGAGATTGTCACTAATCAGATAGCAAGAACCTGGGACTTATTGGTGGATCAAGCAACTCAAACCAGAAAGGCAGTCTTACAGCACAGATTAGTTTTGGATTATCTATTAGCAGAGGAAGGGGGGGTGTGTGGAAAGTTGAATCTTTCTACTTGTTGCATGCAAATTGATGATAATGGGAAAATAGTAAAGGGAATTACCAAGAATATTAGGAAACTGGCACACGTCCCTGTGCAAACCTGGAGTTCCCCCTTCAATACATCATCGTGGTCTCGGTTCAATGGTAGCTGGTGGAAGTAGGTATGGTTTGGATTAATTGTTTTAAGTGGAGTAATACTTTTTTTTTTTTACCAATTCGTCTGCCTTGTATAATATGTATTCTTACTGGGATAGTACATAAAACCATAGCTGAAATTCTAGGGAATGAGAAACAAAATGTGTATACTAATGCTGCAACATCAAGGATGGATCTCAGTACATAAAGAAGATGCCGGGGATGAGGAGGTCGATACTAGAAGTAACATGTTATTGCAAAAATTTTGGAATGAGAGTTCTTCAAAACATTAGGAAAATAGAGGGGGGACTTAGTGTAACAATCAAAGTGAAGACCTCTCACAATTATTGACTAAATTAAGCACAGGCTGAGGGCCTAAGTTTCAGTTTCCGGGGAATCATGTGGTCAAGGGGGAAAGTAGAAAGTAGTTTGAATATATATATATAAAACCAATCAGAATGTAAGGGAAAAGGGGGGTGAGCTTGGGGCTTTCTTTGTTCAGACTATATAAAACTCACAGGTGTGTGTTGAATATTGGCTCTCCCAACTCTGGACAACTTATTTGATCCATTGTGGGACCGGTTCTCACGAGGTCCTGAATAAAGCCTTTGTTCTATACCTTGAGATGCCTCTGAAGTATTGATAATTCAGATGAGGGTCTTAGTAAACCACACAAGGCCATCAAGCTCAATGAGGGAACTGAGATATAGAGATAGCTTTGCTCAGCATACTGCAGTTAATAGACATCTGAGGTAGGCTTTGAAGTTGGCTCTTCCTAATTACAAAAATCCAGCACTCTAAGTAATAAGGATCCCACAGATACTTACTGCTGAGAGAGGGAATATTTATCATATAACTAGAAATTCTAGTATGGAAACTGAGGTGGATAGAGACTGGTTTAATTTTTAATGTGGAGAGTTTAAGCTAGCTGACTGAATGGGAATATGCTTCCAAAGCATTCAGTGCAGAGGAACTGAGGCACAAAGTTTATATAGGATTGTAATCAGCAAAGCAAGCAGGTGATAACAAAAGCAAAAAAAATGCAGTTAGGTAATTTCCTTTTTATCATCAGGAAGCTGTTATACAAGAAAAATGTTTTTCACAGCATAAAGCAATAAGAGAATGCATACAATAGTGGGAATGGGCTTGGAATGTATATAATGGTGGGGATGGGCTTAAGGAGACCTTCCAGGGTCAGTATTTTCAGAGAACAATAAATAACTGATCTTATCTGTATAAATACTTTACAGGTGTGATGTCCAACTATGAAGGACAGAAATAGGCAACGTCACTCTATGGTCATGCTTGTCACTGATATAGGGTGTAAGGCAATTAAGTTCAGGTTCTCATGAGAAACTTATGGGGTTCTTTTTGCTTCAAAAGAACAACTCTCATACTATTATATTCTCTCCACTAGCTGTTCCTGTCTTCTCTTCTGTTTGATCTTCTCTACTTCCATTGTTTTATGTCTTCAAAACTCCTTTTCTGAAGAGCTACTGTTGTCTTGGTTTTTTGACTTTTCTATTATACTGCTGCTTGTGAATGATAGCTTCTGCTGCAGGATCTTTATTGCTGTCAAAGGTAGTGTTAAGGATCTTTTGGGAGATTACTTGCCTCAAAAAGGTATCTTGGGCAAAACAGCACAGTTTAAGTTCCTTTCTTCAGCTAATTAAATTAAATAAATACAGTTTTTATGAAACACTAAAAATGTGTAAGACATTATTTTAGGAATGTTATTTAGTTGTGTCCAACTCTTTGTGAACCATTTGGGGTCTTCTTGGCAAAGATACTGAAGTGATTTACTATTTCCTTCTCTAGATCATTTTACAAATAAGTAAACTAAGGCAAATAGGGTTAAGTGACCAGGCTCACAAAGCTTTCGAGTATCTGAGGCCAGATTTGAATTAAGGAAGATGTCTTTCTGACTCCAGGATTGGCACTCTATTCTACTGTATCATCTAACTGCGAAGGTTGATTCTGATTCTGATTACAAAGATAAAAATGATAGCCCCTGTCCTCAGGGAAATTGCATGCTACTGAAAAAGTACAAAAGTTTTTACAAAGTAAAATTAATAAGGAAAGGCCTTGTGTGACAGATGTCACCTGAACTATGTTTTGAAAGAAGTTAGGTTATTGTGAACAAAACTCACAACTAATACATTCTTTTTTTCTACCTACCTTTTCTTCTGGATAAAAAAATTCCTTTCAAATCCTATCATGCTTCTAGTACTAACACCTCAAATTATGTGAGCTTCAACAAACTTCCTAAATCCATTTAGCCATACCATAGGAAATAGGAGCTTTGTTTTGCATATGTGTGACTAAACCTAGATCTATGTCCTCTTGAACTCATCTAAAATTGAGCCTATTTTTCAATTGTTTCAAGTGTGTCTGATTCTTCATGACCTCAATTTTGGTCTATATTTGAAGCTTTTCCCACTTGGTAGAACCTTCTAGTGCTAATATTTCATTGGAATCATCTTTGAGGATCCAGAGTCCTGTTTATGACACAATGAGGCAATAGAGTAGGATGTTGGTGGAGGATTTTGTTTACAAAGAAAAGAAATTTGACCATGGAAAAAAAGTGATAAATTTGATAATTGATTTGTAAGTGCAAATATTTTTCAAATGAATAAAACTTACTTTCTAGTATAAT
>JAJPUD010016150.1:20944-35034 GCA_023553655.1 Myrmecobius fasciatus | reverse complement strand
ATACACCCAGAGAGAGGGATATGAAATATGGACCACAACATAACATTTTCATGCTCTCTGTTGAGGTTTGCTTGCATTGTGTTTCCTTTTTCTGATTTTCTTTTTTTTTTCTTGTAGATAGGATTTTTCTTGCACAACTTTTCAAGTATTTCAACATTATTAACATGTAGTCTACTTCCTGCCATCTAGGTGAGGGGAGGGGACTAGGGATAAAATTTGTAATGGAAAGCTTTGTAAAGATCAATCCTTGGGAACTACCCATACATATGTTATACAAATAAAAAGCTTTAATAATAAAAAAAAATAGAGACGACATAATCAGAATTACCCAGAACCTTACAGCTTCCACTTTAAAGGATTGCAGGGCCTAGATTATGATTTTCTGAAGATAAAGAAACTTGAATTGCAGCTAAGAATCAATTATCCAGCAAAATTAAGCATTATCCTTCAGGCAAAAATAGACACTCAATAAAACAAATGGATTTCATTTATTTCTGATGAAAAGAGCTGAGATGAACAAAAGAATTTGATCTTTAAATACAGAAGTCAATGGAAGCCTGAAAAAAGGTAAAAAGAAAAGAAAAAAATGTTTCTTTAAAAGTTAAAAAACTTTACATCCCTATATGTTAAGATATGTTTACATATTGAGATCTGTATCTCTGTTACAGGTATACTTAGAGGGTGCAGGTATCATTAATTTTTACTGTGATGATATAAAAAATAAACTAGACATGGAAAGGGAATTGTACTGGAAGAAGAGCAAAATGGAGGTAAAATTAAAGAAATTATATGTAATGAAGAGACAAATAGACATTACAATTGAAGAAAAATAGGGAGTGGGATAAGCATTTTGTGAATCTTTCTTTCATTGAATTTGTCTCAAAGAGAGAATATCAGATATATTTACATCATGGAGAAACATGTCTAACCCTATAGGGAAGTAGGAGAGGAAAAGGAAAAGGAGAGGGAAGAACAGAAGTAGAAGAAGAAAGGGACAAGAAAAGGGAGAGGCCTGTAAAAAGGGAGGGCTATTTGAGGGAGGTGGTAGTGAGAAGCAAAAGACTGGGGAGGAAGGAAAGAGGGAAAGAAAAGACAAAATTTTAAGCTAGAAAAAATATGATAGTGGGAAATACAGAATTAGTCATTTTTACTGTGATTTTGAAAGGGATGGATTCTCCCATGAAATAAAAGTGGATAGCAGTCTGGATTAAAAGTCAGAATCCCACAATATGTTGTTTACAACAAACACATTTAAAACAGAGAGGTACATACAGAGTAAAGGTAAAAGGCTGAATTACAATCTGTTATGCTTCAGCTGAAGTGAAAAAAAAAGAAAGAAAAAGAAAAAGGAGTAATTATCCTGATCTCAGACCAAGCAAAAGCAAGAATAGATCTAATTAAAAGAGATATGAAGAAGACTGTATCTTACTAAAGGGTACCATAGATAATTAAGCAATATCAGTAGTAAACATATATGCACCAAGTAGTATAGCATCTGAATTCCTAGAGAAGTTAAGAGAGATGCAAGAAGAAATAGACAGCAAAACTATACTAGTGGGGGATCTCAACCTTGCTCTCTCCGAACTGGATAAACCAAACCACAAAATAATTAAGAAACAAGGAGGTAAAATGGAATTATACAAAAGTTAGGTATGATAGACCTTTGAAGAATTGAATGGAGACAGAATGGAATATGCATTTTTTAGGCAGTACGTGGAACCTACACAAAAACTGACTATGTATTAGGGCATAGATACCTCAAAATCAAATGCAAAAAGGCAGAAATAGTAAATGCATATTTTTTTCAAATCATGATTCAATAAAAAATTATATGCAATAAAGGATTAAAGACAAATAGAACAAAAATTAATTGGAAGCTAAACAATCTAATCCCAACCAAAGCATTTCTTAGGGGAAGTTTTAAAGCTGTAGATGCTTACATGTATAAAATAGAGAAAAAGAAGATCAATGAATTGGACATGCAACTAAAAACATCTAGGAAAGAAAAACAAATTAAAAAACCCCAGTTAAATACCAAATTTGAAATTTTGAAACTTAAAGAGGAGATTTGTAGTTAGAAAACTACTGAAATACTAAACAAAACTAACAATTAATTTTATGAAAAAAATAAAATAGATAAACATTTAGTTAATTTGTTTAAAAATAGGAAAGAAGAAAATCAAATTGTTAGTATCAAAAATGAAAAGTGAATTTTCCACCAAAAAAGTAGAAACTAGAGCAATAATTAGAAGCTCTAAAGAAATTAAAACCATCTCTAGTCATAGGAAACAAATGCTCTAAATTTCTATCAGTAACAGAAAGGCAAATTGAGACAACTCTGAGATATCACTACACACATTTCAGATTGGCTAATATGACAGAAAAAGACAATGATGAATTGTGGGAGGGGATGTGGGAAAACTAGGACACTAATACATTGTTGGTGGAGTTGTGAATTGATCCAACCATTCAGGAGAGCAATTTGGAAGTAGGCCCAAAGAGTTATCAAACTGTGCACATCCTTTCATTCAACAATATCTCTACTGGACCTAAATGCCAAAGAGATCATAAAAAAGGGAAAAAAGTTGACTTGTGCAAAAATGTTTGTAGCAGTCATTTTTGAATTGCCAAGGAATTGGAAACTGAGTAAATGGCCTTCAGTTGGGGAATGACTGAATAAGTTATGGTATATGAATTTTATGAAATATTATTTTTCTATAAGAAATAATCAGGAGAATGATCTCACAGAGTTTTGGAAAAATGGCTCAAGAGAACATGGTATACAGCAATATCAGGATTATATGAGATCAATTTGGATGGCCATGGCTATTTTCAACAGTGAAATGTTTTAGGTCTGTTTCAATGATCTTGTAATAAAGAAAGCCATCTGCAGCCAGAGAGAGAGCTATGTGGTCTAAGTGTAGATTACAACATAGAATTTTCGAATTTGTTGTAATTGTTTGCTTGTATTATGTTTACTTTCTCATTTTTTTTTCTTTTTGATCTCAATTGTCTGGTGCAGCACAATAATTGTGGAAATATGTGAGGAAGAATTGTACATGTTTAATATATTTTGGATTATTTGCAATCTAGAAGAGCGGATAAGGGAGTGAAAAATTTGGAACACAAGGTTTTGAAATGGTAGATGTTGAAAATTTTCTATGCATATGTTTTGAAAACTTTAATAAAAAATAAAGATTTAAAAAAATGGTCTGGAGGAGTGACCAGGAAAGTTAAAGCTTACTGTATCCTCTGATGATGTCATAGGGTGAGGTTGGCAAAGAAAACCTAAAGTACTAAGAAAATTATAATACTCTCAGAGGCAAGCAGAGAAGGCCACTGATGAGGATCAGGTCAGCCTTTCAGTCCCATCCAGTGAAGATCTTAGGAAACCCCACCTTACTATATCCAATCAGAACAACAACTTATGATGTCAAAACCCCACGGTAAAATTTCCTTGTCTGAAAGCCTTTTGGGGTTAGCCCACCATGGTGTTCTGCCCCCTGGTGTCTTTCTTATCATCTTCCCCTATGTCTCATGGTTATAAGTAAGTTTTTTAGGTTGCTAAATTCCTTTAAGAATTTAGTTAAACAGACACTGGCATACTCTCACTGCATAGCATGTTCCCTTTTCTCTTGTTAATTGTGAGTTCCACTAGGGAACTTGTTTTTTCCCTCTTATTTGTTTTTAATAAATTCATTTATTTTAATACACATTGCTTTATGAATCATTTTATGAGAGAAAAATCAGAGTAAAAGAGAAAAATCATGAGAAAGATTAAATAACAGAAGAAAAGAAAAAGAAGTGAACATAGCATGTGTTGATTTACATTCAATCTCCATAGTTCTTTTTCTGGGTGTAGATGGTATTTTCCGTCCAAAGTCTATTGGAATTCCAGATTGCTCTCCAGACTGGTTCGATCATTTCACCCTCTCTATCAACAATGCATTAGTATCCCAGTTTTCCCACATTCTCTCCCACATTTATCAGTATATTTTCCTGTCATCTTAGTCAATCTGAGAGGTTTGAGGTGATACCTCAGAGTTGTTTTAACTTACATTTCTCTAATCAATAGTGATTTAAAACATTTTTTCATATAACTATAGATGGCTTTGGTTTTGTCAACTGAAAATTGTTCATATCCTTTGATCATTTAACAATTGGGGAATGACTTGTATTCTTACAAATTATACTTTACAAATGAAACTTTTATCAGAAATACTGAGTGTAAAGATTATTCCCAGATTTGTACTTTCCTTTTAATGCAGTTTCTGTTGGTTTTGCTTATGCAAAAACTTTTTAATTTAATGTAATAAAAGTTATCCATTTTATCTTTCATAATGATCTGTAGTTCTTCTTTGGTCATAAATTTCTCCTTATCCAAAGATCTGATAGGCAAATTATCCCTTGTTCTCCTAATATATCATCCTTTATTCTCAAATTATGTATATATTTTGACCTTATTTTTGTATGCAGTATGAGATGTAGATGAGATATAGATCTATGCTGATTTTCTGATGTAATATTTTAAGTTTTCCTGTCAATGTTTGTGAAACAGTGAGTTCTTATTACAGAAGATGGTGTTTGCTTTATCAAATAATACATTGCTATAGGTCTTGATTATTGTTTTGTGTGTATCTAATCTATTCCTGATTCACCACTCTTAAATCCATCATTTCTTAACCAGTACCAAATTGTTTTGATAACTGCTGCTTTATAATATAATTTTAAGTTTGCTACTACTAAGCAAGCATCCTTTGTATTTATTTCATTAATTCCCTTGATATTCTTGACCTTTTGTTCTTTCACATGAATTTTGTTATTATTTTTTCTAATTCCATAAAACAGTGTTTTACCACTTTGATTGGTATGCCATTGAATAAGTAGATGAACTTAGACAGAATTATCATTTTTATTAAAGTTTTTACTTTCAAATCACATGCAAGTACAATTTTTCAACACTGACCCTTTCAAAACCTTGGGTTCCAGTTTTCCATTTCTTCCTCCAACACCCTGTCCTAGATGGCAAGTAATCCAATATATGTTATACATGGTAAAATATAACTAATTTGAATAAAAGTACAAATATTTAAACAATTATCTTATTGCACAAGAAAAATCTGATCAAAAAAGAAGAAAAATGAGAAAGAAAATAAAATTCAAGCAAACAACAATAAGAGAAGTGAACATGCAATGTTTTGTTCTACACTCAGTTCCCACTCTGAGTGCAGATGGCTCTCATCAGGTCAAGATGGCCTGAATCATCTCACTCTTGAGAAGGTCCATGTCCATCAGAATTGATCATTGTATAATTTTGTTGTTGCAGTGTACAATGATCTCCTGGTTCTGTTCATTTCACTTAGCATCAGTCATGTAAGTCTTTCCACACCTCTCTAAAATCATCCTCCTAGTCATTTCTTATAGACATATAATAGTCAGTAGCATTCATATACCATAAATTATTCAGATGATTATTTTCCAAATGATAAGTATCCACTCATTTTCTAGTTTCTTGCCAGTATAAAAAGTATTTCCACAAACATTTTTGCATACGTGGGTCCCTTTCCCTCCCTTAGGATCTTTTGGGATATAAGCTCAGTAGAAACACTGCTGGATCAAAGGTTATGCACATTTTGATAGCCCTTTGAGCATAGTTCCAAATTGCTCTCCAGAATGGTTGAATCAGTTCATGATTCCAATAATGCATTAGTGTCCCACTTTTCCTATATCCCCACCAACATTTGTCATTATAATTTTCTGTCATCTTAGCCAATCTGAGAATTATATAGTGGTACCTCAGAGTTGTCTTTGCATTTTTTGATCAAAAGTTATTTAGGGCATCTTTTCATATGACTAGAAATGGTTTCAATTACATCTGAAAGTTGTCTGTTCATATCATTTGGCCATTTATCAAATGGAGAATGGATTGAATTCTGATAAATTTGTATCAATTTTCAAACCATTTTAGAAATAAGGCCTTTATCAGAACCCTTGAATGTAAAAACATTTTCCCAATTAATTGCTTCCCTTCTAATGTTGCAGCTATTAGTTTTGTTTGTACAAAACCTTTTTTAACTTAATATAATCAAAATTATCTATTTTGTGATCAATAATGATCTTCAGTTCTTTGGTTACAAATTCCTAGCTTCTCCATAGATCTGTAAGGTAAACTATCCTTTGTTCTTCTAATTTGCTTATAAAAGCAATCTTTAAGCCTAAATCATGAACCCATTTCACCTTATCTTGGTATATGGTATTAGATGTGGGTCAATGTCTAGTTTCTGTCATACTAGTTTCCAATTTTCCCAGCAGGTTTTGTCAAATAGTGAATTCTTATCCCAAAAGCTGGGGTCTTTGGGTTTGTCAAACACTAGATTAATAAAGTCATTGACTATTTGGGACTGTGAATTTAACCTATTCCACTTATCAACTCCTTTATTTGTTAGCCAATACCAAATGGTTTTGATGACCACTGCTTTATAATAAAGTTTTAGATCTGGCAGAGTTAGGCACCATCATTGACATTTTTTCTCATTAATTCCCTTGACATTCTTGATCTTTTGTTCTGCCAGATGAACATTTTAATTACTTTTTCTAGATCTGTAAAATAATTTCTTGGAAGTTTCATAAGTATATCCATAACAGAGAGATAGTTCTTAAGAGTTCTTTCCTTTGTACAGTTTTATGCTTCTCTTGAGTTTTTCTTTTTGTTCAGCTCTGGTCTTTCACTAAAAATAAATGAAATTCACCTGTATTATTAAATGTACATTTCTTCCCTAAAAGATAATGCTTAATTTAGCTGAATAGTTTATTCTTGCCTGTAATGCAAGTTCCTTTGACTTTTGGAATGTCAGATTCCAGGTCCTTCCATCCTTAAAGTGGAAGCTGCTAGGACCTGAGTAATCCTGATTGTGGCTCCTCAATATTTGAAATGTTTCTTTCTGGCAGCTTGCAATATTTTTTACTTAATTTGAAAATTCTTTAATTTAGCTATAATATTCCTTGGAGTTTTCATTTTGGGGTTTCTTTCAGGTGGTAATTGATGGATTGATGAAGGCTATTTTACCTTCTGATTCTAGGACATCAGGACAGTTTTCCTTTATGATTTCCTGCAAGATAATATCTAGGCTCTTTTTTCATCATGGATCCAGGAAGTCCAATAATCTTTATATTGTCAATCTTAGATCGATTTTCCACGTCAGTTGTCTTGCCAAGTAGGTATTTTATATTTTCTTCTATTTTTTTAATTTTTTTTTTGGTTTTCTTTGGCTGATTCTTGATGTCTCATTGAGTCATTTATTTCTATTTATTCAGTTCTAATTTTTAGTGTTTTTTTCTTTAGTAATCTTTTTAGCTTTTTTGTATTCTGTCAACTAAATTTTAAAATAAGTTGTTTTATTCTATGGAATTTATTTTTCATTTCACAAATTCTGTTTTTTAAGGCATTGTCTTCTTTTTTCCATTTTGCCAAATCTATTTTGTAAGTAATTACATGTGTTTTTTTTTCATTTCACTAAATCTATTTTTGTAAGGAGATTTCTTCAGATAATTTCTGTATCTCCTATTCCAAAACCTCTTTCAAAGTTCTAATTTTCTTTCTCCATTTTTCTTTTAACTCTCTTTAAAGATTTTTTTGATTTCTTCCAAAAGAACCTTGTGAGATGGGGACCAATTCATATCACCTTTTGGAGCTTCATGTGGAGATAATCTGCTGTTAGTGGCCTCAGGGTTTGAAATCTGCTCTTCTCTTTCTCCATAAAATCTATGGTCAGAGGTTTTTTTTTTTTTTTGCTTTTTTGCTAATCTTTTTAAAAGGTTGAAGTCTGATTTTAGGGCAAAGTCGAGATTGTCCAAGCATCATCTAGAGGCGATAGTAGCTGTCCTGTGTCAGTACTGACTAACTTTTAGTGTTGGATGAGCATGACCATGTCCAGATATTCTGGGGCTTATGGGTCAAATATTTGCCTTTTGTATTTGTCTTGGATGTATTATACTTAATGTGCTGATCTACTGGCTTGCAACCAGGACAGTTTTTAATTATATTTTCTAGATTTGTAAAATAATTCATACAACACTGTTGTAGATTCCTCCTGGTAAATTCTGCTCAGGCTTCCATGCAGCTGCCTGTGCTTGGCCCACCTCTCCCCATGCCTGAATGAAACAAACCTTTTCTGAAGATCTTTGAATCTTCGCCTGGGAATTACCAAAAGAAAACAATATGGTGATGGACCATATCTATATTTAGAATCCTCCATTTTTGTGATTATTTACGTTTATGAGGGCTTTTCATAATTTTGTTTCCTTTTCTTTGGAAATGAGTTAATGGGACCATTCATCCTCAGCTTTTATATTTTAAAAACATAGATGTTCAGACTTTGATTTTAGTCAGGATCCTCTGGTTAAAAGCCACTTTGTAGTTCTCATTGCATGGATCCAAATTTTTTCAATAGAAAATACTAAAATTAATGCAATTACTGAAGTCATTTATTTTATTGTTTTCTCCTGAGCTTTTCCCATGGAGTGAAAGCAGTCTAAAAACTGATAAAATGTTGAGATATTCTTCAATGAGAAAGAGAGATTTAGAGAGGGGAGGGAGAAAGAAAATACACATTTGTATAACACATACTATGTAACACTATAACATAACTTCTTTAATTTCTGTTTTTGTTTTTGTAAGCCAAATGTCTTTCACATGGTACACTTTATAGATAGTTAAAGAAATATATTTTTAGATAAAGTAGAAAATAATTTTCAACAATGCTTTGGGGGCTTTTGTTGACCCAGGGCCTTGCTGTCTTTATATTTGCTTTTAATTGTCTTTCTTTGTCATTTAATATCCTCCACAATGGCCACATATTACAGACTAAACATTTAAGAAATATTTATTGTTTCTTTATTTACTTTGCTTTAATGGTATCTCATAGTAAAGCATTCTCCTAATTTATACAGTGTTTTCATGATTGTAAAATAATCCAAAAGAATTAGTCTAAAACAGCTCCAATTCAAGAAGAAAGAATTATAGAGGAAGTATATGGCATCTATAAATCCAAAAACCAGATCAGGAAAATTAAGAAAATCAAAAAGGTTTAAAAACTTTTTTTTCTAAAGCTCTCAAATTGTTATTATTTTTCTGTGATGTTCAGTCTTTCCATTTGTACCCTTTCACTAAGTTGTGATTGCTTTAAAATATAATCTTACATATCAACCTATATTTCATCATGACTGTTCTTTAATACCTAAGAAACCATTGTTTTTTTTCCACAAGAAATATAATCATTGCTAATGGGAGGCTTCTGGGCAATTAACTTCTAGAAATCTAATGATTAACTTTATTAAGTTTTGCTTTCCATACCTTGCAGATTGTCTATATGTAGTGCATGTTCAAGAAGCAAACATACACACACACACACATGTGTGTGTGTGTGTTTGACACATGCATAAAAATAGATCTATGTAGTATGTATACATGGGCAAATTAATGTTCTGCTTATCTAGTTACATGTCATTAACTGGTCAATGTATATTCTGTATGAATTGTCTGTTGATTATTTAGTCAATTTCTTTGGAGTAACTGTGGTGTTCACTGAAAAAACCTTATAGTATTCAAGAAATTAATATAACCTGTAAAATGTCATAAACAAATAGCAACATATGGAGAAGCCCTTACCCAAAGGGAATTACTCCTCAATATATAAATTGGTCTCAATCCCAAAGAGGCTTCTGGGAAATGCTCATAAAATATTTCAAAAAGTAAATGAGAGAGGTAGAAGAAAAATGAGAAAAGAAATGAGAGGTATGCATGAGAGAGTCAACAGTTTAGAAAAGTAAGGAAAATATTTTCTGAAAAAAACAATTTCTTAAAAACTAAAATAAACTAAATGGAAAAAAGAGATATAAAAGATAACTGAAAAAAATTACACATTAAAAACTAGAACAGGGCAAATGGAAGCTAACGACTTCTTGAGACAGCAAGAATCAACAAACTAAAAAGAATGAAAAATGGAAGAAAATATAAAATACCTCATTGGTAAAACAGCTGACTTGGAAAATAGATGCAGAAAAGACAATGTAAAAATTGTTGGCCTACCTGAAGTGCATGACCAAGAAAAAAGAGCCTGAATAGTATTCTATATGAGATCACTTAGAGAAAATTGCCTCAATATTCTAGAAAAAGAGGGAAAAATACTCATTGAAAGAATCCATCAATCACCTCTGCAAAGAGATCTCACAAGGAAAACCCCAAAACTGTCAGGATTACCAAGGATATGGCAGCTTCTTCAATAAAGGATCAGAAAGCCTGGAATACCATATTGTAAGGCAAAGAACCTGGGATTACAACCAAGATTAAATACTCAGAGAGACTCAGCATTATCTCTCAGGGAGCATAATGGAGTTTCAGTGAAGTAAGAGACTTTCAATTATTTCTATCAAAAAAAAACAGAACTAAATATGAAATTTAATCTACAAACACAGGATTCAAAAGAACCATAGAAAGGTAAACAAGGGAAAATATACATATTTAAAGGTTAAACAATTTACATTCCTAGACAGGAAAACAATATATGTAACTCTTGCACACTGTATCTATCACTGGGGCACACAAAAGGGGGCACCACATGGACTGAGGATATGGTTGGAATGACACCTAATGGGATGATATGAAAGAAAAACAAAGTAAGGGGTGGGAAATAGTATGTACCATAAAAAAGGGGAAAGGGGAGGTAGAATGAGATAAGTAGTTCATACCAAGAGGCTCAGAAGATCTATTACAATGAAGGGAAAGAAGAGAGAGGGGTGAATATTGTCTGAAGTATGATTTCATTGGCTTTGGCTCTAAGAGGGAATAACAATCATTCAGTTGGCTATTGAAATTTATCCTACCCTATAAAGAAGTAAGATGAAAAGGAAGAAAAGAGGATAAGACAGAAGGGAGGACAGAAACAATAGGGAAAAAAAACATAAGATAAGGGGACAAGGGTTGATAGAAGATAAGGTAGTGGCTGAAGTGAGTTAAAAACACTAGTAAGATAAGGGGGATGGTGATAGGAGATAGGTACTGGGTAGGTGGGTAAAAAAAACATGACTAATGATAGGATGGAAAGAGAGAACAAAAGTATATACAGGAGAGAAAATAGAATTCAGGAAAACATAGATCTGGTAATAATAACTGTTAATGTGAATGGGATAAACTCTCCCATAAAACAGAAGCAAAATAGAGAGCAGATTAAAAAACAGAATGTCAAAATATGTTGTTTACAAGAAACACACTTGTGTCTCTCTATGTCAAGGTAAGCTGTCAGATTGGTTAAAATGACAGGAAAAGATAATGATGAATGTTGGAGGGGATGTGGGAAAATTGGGACACTAATACATTGTTGGTGGAACTGTGAACGGATCCAACCATTCTGGAGAGCAATTTGGAGCTATGCTCAAAAAGTTATCAAACTGTGCATACCCTTTGACCTAGCAGTGTTTCTATTGGGCCTATATCCCAAAGAGATCTTAGAGGAGGAAAAGGGACCCTCATGTGCAATAATGTTTGTGGCAGCCTTTTTTGCAGTGGTAAGAAACTGGAAATTGAAAGGATGCCAATCAATTGGAGAATGGCTGAATAAATTATGATATATGAATGTTATGGAATATTATTGCTCTGTGAGAAATGGCCAGCAGGATGATTTCAGAGAGGCCTGGAGAGATTTGCATGAACTGATGCTGAGTGAAACGAGCAGAACCAGGAGATCATTATACACAGCAACAACAGTATTACATGATGATCAATTCTGATGGACATGGCTCTCTGCAACAATGAAATGTATCAAACCAGTTCCAATTGTTCACTGAAGAAAACCATATACACCCAGAGAGAGGGATATGAAATATGGACCACAACATAACATTGTCATGCTCTCTATTGATGTTTGCTTGCATTGTGTTTCCTTTCTATGATTTTCTTTTTTTTTTCTTGTAGATAGGATTTTTCTAGCACAACGTGTCAAGTATTTCAACATTGTTAACATGTAGTGAACTTCCTGCCATCTAGGGGAGGAGACTGGGGGTAAAATTTGTAATGGAAAGCTTTGTAAAGATCAATGCTGGGGAAGTATCCATACATACGTTATACAAATAAAAAGCTTTAATAAAAAGAATTCAGATTATATATTCCCACATAGATAGATACACAGACAGATTGGCAGATAAATAAATAACTATTTCGGTGTAAAGAAAAAGAGTAAAGGTAAGACTGGAACAGAATTCATTATTCTTGAGCTTAAGTAAAAAAAGGAGGGGTAGCAATTCTGATCTTAGATAAAGCAAAAGTAAAAATACATTTTATTAAAAGAGACAAGAGGAGAAAGTACATCTTAATAAAGGGTACCATAAATAATGAAGTCATAATGATACTAAATGTCTATGCATCAGTAGTAGATCAGGCAAAATCCTGGAGAAGATTTTAAGCTAGTTACAGGAAGAAATAAACAGCAAAACTATTCTAGTGAGGGAACCTCAAACTCTTCCTCTTAGAATCAAGCAAATCTAAGCACAACATAAACAAGAAAGAAAATAGAGAGGTTAATAGGATACTAGAAAAGCTATATATGATAGACCTCTGGAGAAAACTGAATAGAGACAGAAAGGAATACCCCTTTTTCTTGGCAGTCCATGATACGTACACAAAAACTGACCATATATTAGGGCATTAAAATCTCACAATCAAATGCAAAAAGGCAGAAATAGTAAATATTTCCTTTTCAGAACATAATGCAATAAAAAATATATTCAATAAAGGACCAGGGAAAGATAGGCTAAAAACCAATTGGAAATTAAGTTATCTAAATCTAAAGAATGAGTAGGTCAAACAGCAAATTACTAAAACAATCCATGATTTCATGCACTAAAATGACAATAATGAGACAACACACCAAAAGATTTGGGATGCAGCCAAAGCAATCTTTAGGGGAAATTTTTTATCTGTAAATAGTTACTTAATAAAAGAGAAATAGGAAATCAATGAATTAGGCATGTAAATGAAAATTAGAAAAAGAACAAATTAAATATCCCAATTAAATACCAAATTAGAAAATTTGAAACTCACACGAGAGATTAGTAATCAGAAAGGACCAAAACAAAGAAAGAAAATTACAGAGCAATCTCCCTAATGAATATTGATGCAATTTTTAAAATAAAATATTAACAAAGAGATTACAACAAATTATCAGCAGGAAAATACTCTATGACCAAGTGGGATTTATACCAGGAATGGAGGTCTACCTCAAAATCAGGCAAACTATTACCATAATCAGCCATATCAATAACAAAACTAACAGAAGTCATATGATAATTACAACAAGATGCAGAAAAAGCTTTTGACAAATATAGCACCCATTTCTGTTAAAAGCACTAGAGAGCACAGAGATAAAAGGAGCTTTCCTTAAAATAATAAGCAGCACCTATCTAAAACCTACCACAAGCATTGTTTATAATAGAGAGAAGCTGAATGCATTCCCAGTAAGGTCAGCCATGAAACAAGGGTGCCCATTATTAACACTATTATTCAACATTGTACTAGACATCATGAGCATTTTTATATATTAATAACAAAGTTGAGCAGCAAGAGATAGAAGTAGAAATAGAGTTGTCAATAAGTGGAATAGGATGAGATCACAGGACAATCTAAGCAATAACTATAGCAATCTAGTGTTTGAAAAGCCCAAAGATACCAGCTTTTAGGATGAGAACTCACTATTTGACAAAAACTGCTGGGAAAATTGGAAACTATTATGGAAGAAATTAGGGCTTGACCCACACCTAACACCACATACCAAGATAAGATCTAAACGGGTTTATGATTTAGACATAAAGGGTGATATCATAAGCAAATTAGAGGAACATAGGATAGTTTTCCTCTCAGATCTCTGGAGAAGGAAGGAATTTGTGTCCAAAGAAGAATTGGAAGTCTTAATTTAAGGGTTCTGATAAAGGCATCATTTCTAAAATATATAGAGAATTGACACAAATTTTTAAGAATTCAAGCCAGTCTCCAATCAATAAATAGTCAAAGGATATGAACAGACAATTTTTTTTTATTTTTT